>JABUQX010015032.1:0-34812 GCA_015478945.1 Trachelipus rathkii
AAACTATTTGAGGCTTTCTTTAGTAGCTCTTCTGAAGTATTTTCATCCTTCTTCCATCTGTTTTACCAATCCCTTCTCTTGCTCTATCTTGTATTCTTCCTTCCCAGCTTTTATGGCGTCCAACTCTGACGACAGTCAGATCATATATATAATATATATATATATATAATTAATATATTATTATATAATATATATATTAATTATAATATTATATATATATGTAATATATAAATATATATAAATATATATATAATATATAATTAAATATAATATATATTATATTATATGATTATATATATATATTATATATATATTTATATATATATATATATATATATAATATATATATAATATAATATACTAATTATATATAATTATATATATATAATATAATAATTATATTATATATATAATTAATTATATATATATATATATATAATATTATTAATATATAATATATATATATCTATAATTAATATATATATATAATATATATATAATAGTATATTATATATATATATATATATATATATATATATATATAATATATTATATATATATATTAATATTATAATATATATTATATTTATATATATAATATATATAAATAATATATATATATATTATATATAATATAATAATATTATATATATATAATATCAGTGGCGCTTTTCAGGTGGCCAGAGAGGAGGCCGAACGGCCTACTTGCCTTTATGAACCCAAAAAAATTAAAAATCAGATTCGAAACAAAGTATTGTATACTAATTTATTAGTACCAAAAAGTAATAGTAGTAATAAGAATGATATAATATATATATAAAAGTGATTAATGATTTAATAATTAGGGAGTGTGTACCCACGATTACAACAGATGAAATTAAGGAGACTCGGGATTAACTGAAATCACCTATAACTCCTATATGGTTTTTTTAAGCAAGTGAAACACACTCAAAGTTTACCACACCCTCTCACTCTCGAAGTATTTACCCAAGGTTAAAGTACAGTACCAAATAGATCCCTTTACAAGTGCTACCACATAGAATAAAAAAGAGGCGTTAACAATGAGCTACACAATTAAATAAATATATAATCACGTTTAAAAATAGAAGAGCAGTGTGAGTTAGCGATATGCTATTCTATGCAAACTGGTCACCAGAGTATATGCATTCCCATGATACAAAACATATACTTTAGTTTCAGATTTATATCTTCAGTAATTGGTATGTTACTCCAAGTATATTTAAAGTATTCATTAAAAATTTAAAATTTGGAGGTTATCCTCTTTTTAAGATGGAGTGTGAACTCACATAAAATGTAGCATCACCCTAGATTGTGAAAGTTAATTAAATAGACGTATTTTATGTTTGCTGTTTAATTTTAATAAGATGATATTCCATATTCACATTTGCAACCAAAACTTGAGGAAGATACATATATAAAACAACAAAAGAAGGTTAAGCGTACTATATATTTCAATTAGGTTTGTATTTGCTATTATTAACAATTTATGTATTTAATATATATATTTTAGACAAAATGAAGGATTCTCGTCTATTTAATGAACAAGCTATAACCAATAATATAAAAGAGTGTTAAGTTTGAAAAAAAATAAGTAAACAGAATGTATAAGAAATTCATGATTATAAAATGCGATAGCCACCACTGTGATCATAAAAATTAAGAAACATAAAAATAAAAAACCAAACAAAAATAGATATCTAATCATAAAAAAAAATGCAATATACTAATAATAATTAGAAAAAAAATAATATACAATACAACATAAATGAGAGTAAATAAATTAATATAAATATAATAATAAAAAATAATACATAACCAAAAATATATCAATAAAACATATAATATTCTAGACAAAATAGAATATATTCATGCCAAAAAAAGACATATAAAGTCATTATCACGAATAATTATATGATTAAGTACTATGTACTGATTAGTCAATCGTGAGGGATCCTCATTGTCCTTATATAATCACAATTTTTGTTGGTGTTAAATATTAGAGATCGTTATGTATTACAATTCACTATAATGTACCATCCACAACTATAGAAGAATGCGTTCATACATCACGCCTTATGGATTAATACTAAGAGAAAAAGCTTTGAATTTGTTCTTATGGTTTGCCCAAATCACACAATATAGTCTTGGGGTTTGAATTTGTCGAATTTAGAGTATTTGAATGATTAAATCAAGGCTTAAGATATAGGAGCTACTTGATAAGTGTTTTCTTTCATTATCAATCAGTTCAAGTAACTTTTTTTTTGTATTCATTCTATAGTCGTTTTTATTGTGTAATCTTACTAATAATTTCAGAAGTGTTATGCCCTAAACTTAATATACCTCGTCCTCTTTCTCATTAAAGTTTTTAGACGTCTTTCTTAAAAAATATAAATGGTGAGTAGTCTTAGCGAGAATTGGATAACTAAGAATCTTTTTAGGAGCAATCAAAAACTACGTCTATGAGAGATCAGTTAAATTTAATAATTACATATTAAATAAATATCAGACGAATATTATGGTATGTTGATTGCATCAAAAACTTTCAATATCTTTAGCGACATAACAAAAGATTCAACTAAATACCAGATATGTCTTAAAATATTTGGCAACTCAATCTAATTTTTAAGATAATAAATAAAAATCACACAAACCATAGTAAAAATTTATGTGGTATTGTCTAGGACTATAAGAAAGTTATTTCTATTGATTTAATTTTTAGCTTAAATTTAGTAGGTTGAAGATATACACTTAGAAAAGTTTGGTCCTGTATAATGATTACTTTATATAGAAGAAGAAAAAGCAATATGATTTATAATGGTCCACAACCCATTAAGTGATTCTGATAACATAAACCATAAGAATATTTTCAAAAAATAGCTACTACTAATCATACGCTGAATCTATGTAAAAAGCTCAAAAGAAATGACACTAAAAGGCTCTCACTACCTTGAGAGTTCATTGATAGGTGTCCTCTGTGAGTTTCACGAGATGACAGCTGAACATGTTGTCGCTGAATGAATCTGTGGAATATGATCAGTGAGTAGGTGATCCTTCCAATCTCTTTAATAAATTATTACCTGGGAAGAAGTCAGAAGTAATCGAATGTTGATAAAATTACTCTAAGATATTTAAAGTATTTAATACGCTCTAATGGCACCAAAAAATAGTAAACATTTTAAGATGGTATCTCCTAATTCGGATTAAGAAGTTTCCTCCCAAGCTTATCACTGCTCTACTGATTTCCTTTTGAGTTAATCAAGTTCATGTGAACATCAACACTAATTATCAATATTATATTATTACTACTTTATATATATATAGATTAGATACTATCATAAATAAGTAAATAACCATACTAGGCTACCTTACTTAATCAATCGTATTAAAGTTATAAAATAGCTTTAGTGGGACAATAAATCCTAAACAACAATTCTGTCAATTGTAGAGTAATATAATAGGTACTATGTTATAATGTCACTCAACAGTACTCACATGAAAATTGCACGTATTTCCTATAATAAATGAAATCATAAATTTGGAGAAAAGACTCAACTAATAAGGCCACGAACACCTTTTAGTGTATCGATCTTTGCCACTTCCATCACACACGTCTGCGTTAATCTTTTACTTGTCTCTCTGGACCACATAAAAAGAAGCCGCCAACTGATATAATATATAAAAAGTAAGTAAACTTAACATATTTCAATAATCATACCATAAGCCATAGATCAAGAATATAAATAAAATTGAGTGAACAAAGATTTGTAAATCTTTTCAAATCTCAATCTTTATTATCATTAAACCTACTTCTTATATATATATTATATATTTGGTTATGAT
Source organism: Trachelipus rathkii (assembly GCA_015478945.1). Lineage (NCBI taxonomy): Eukaryota > Metazoa > Arthropoda > Malacostraca > Isopoda > Trachelipodidae > Trachelipus > Trachelipus rathkii. Next base: position 3,862 of record JABUQX010015032.1, read on the forward strand.
ATAGGATATCCTGTAATTGAAATAATTTTTCTAGCATTTCTGGAAGGGAAGGAGGAAAATGACTGTTTAATACTTCAATAACTCGTTTTCTTAATCTTTCTACAATATATAATCTTCTACACAATCTATAATTAGCTTTGAAATTAACGCAAACCATTTTCTTCTGACTTACAACTTGCGGTTGGGTGCCTCAATAGCCGTAGGTTGCTCACTCTGGTAGTACATTCATAGTATATCATTCTATCATAATATTATTAAAAATTAAAAAATTTTATAAAATAATATAATATATATACTATATATAATTAGTTAATATATATATATTATATAATAATATATTATATAATTAATTAATATTATATATATTATAATATATACTTAATATATATTATATATAATATATATATTAATATAATATATATATATAATATATATAATATATATATATATATATTATATATATATTAGATTATATATTAAATATATATGTATATTAACATGTTAAAAAAGGTGATGAGTCAAGATTTATTGTTTATTAATGTCCTTATATTAACTGGAGTGATGTATATTAACAGCTGCATATCTACTCATAATTGAAAAATTACTATTATCAATTTTGTAATTTATGAATTACATACTTTGTACTTATATATTATAACTCTTATATATAATGATAATAATATGCGGTGATTCATTAACCTATGATCCTTCTCAAATTAACATAACATACTAAAATTCAAGGCAATACTCTCTCTCACTAAACTAATATAAGTTCTAAACGGTATTCGTCAAATTATCAGTTATCATAGGACGCGCCTTATCACGCGTGGATCCAGAGTGTATCCCAACGCCATACATATCGCCGCGAAAAGATGAGAATCGCAGCAAAAAGAGACTCGTATAAACAGTCAGTATATATATATACTTATAAATATAGAATTAATTAATTACTTAGGTATAATATAATATATAGGTGATAAAAACTCACTTAAAACTGTGAATAAATTAACTATAGTTATTAAAAGATCCTATTTCGAGTAATATAAATATGAGGGTAGATATTGTTCACCACTCACTGTTTCACGCACATGTAAACTGAGGCTTCCGCTCAAAAACATTGGATAACTCTCAGATAACTTACTATTTTTTTAAAGGTAACCAATAACCAGATACCTTTGCAACAACGAACACTACATATAAAATATCAAGACTATAAAAAAAAATAACATCAAGTGTAAGAACATCATAAGATAGACATAGTGTGTGAGCAATGAACCAGGACAACTCAACAAAGAATTTAGACAATTTGAACCAATCTGGCTAGCTTTTACTACATTCAACAATTGATGTCAGTGCCAATTTGAATAATATTTCCAATTATTTTGTTTGTGCAATATATTGGTATTATTCTCGGATACAGATGAAATAAGTAACAACTATGTAAGGTAATTACATAAATAAGCACAAATGAGATTATCTTAGATATATATATTCTATTTAATGTTAAATAAATGCTACGGTACGATTTATTTCAAATCAAACCTTAATTTATATTATTCCATTTTAACAAAGAAAATAATCTTGAGCTAAGCCAATCAAAGGAGCGATTACAGCTAATCTCCTGGCTCGAACTACCATGCTTTAATTTGCGTAATACCTTCTATATACATAAGCATCTTAAAAATTTACCCCAAGAGAAACAGTAATTCATAATTACAGCTACCCACAGTGTCAAATAAGTAAAGTGAGTAAAAAAATAAACCCTGGCGCTTTAAACTCCTGGTCTACGCGCATTTTGAATTTATCTTGATCAAAAAATGATTGAAAAAAATAAAAAAATCCCCTAAATTTAATTACACATGATTAAAATAATAGGCAGTACCTCACAGAAATTGTAAAAGTAAGAGAAAACATCTAACTTTCCTAATCACCCAATTCCAGGATATCAACAAAGACTCGAGGGCCACTCGTTCGTAAACATATTAAACTCAATAAAAATAATTCAACAATTATATCGAAGAGCACCAAAAAAAACATATCTCAAAAGCACCATTTGTATAAAAGAACTGACCCATATTTACTAAACAATCTTAGTATCACAATCACAAACCTGTCCTACCTATATTAGGATTTCGCGTTAGGCGGACTAAACTGAAATACTATCATACGCTTCAAACATCAGAAGTTTACAGGCACTCTACTCTGACTAGAAGACACCCCCTAAGTCAGAACATCATATAGAAAGGAAACTTTTCCTCCCATGTGACGAGTGGCTTCATAATTTTAATCCTTGCACTCTCGCAATCACTGTCAACCGAGGTTAAGAATAATAGTAAAATACCGTACCTGCGCATTATACCAAGAACCACGGAACATATAGAGAATTTCATTTTCCTATTCCCCATAGTCTACGGACTCCTGCGAGAACTCTGTTGCGTACATTAGATAGCACAGCCCTGTAAAACACTTTCATAGATGATCAGATCTGACAGGAAATTTACTCCAAATATATCTTTAAGACAGCAAAGGATCCCTAACCTTAAAAAAGGAGGGAGTCTCATCGTGATAGTAACCTGAGCAATGGAAATAGTATGTTATATCCTGAGAAATGAGGCTGAGGTAGTAATGCTACAAACAGACGATTAGTTACACAAGTATTCCGGTAGTAAATGTGAGTCGGTTCTGAATCAGTAGATGGAGAATCATCATTTATTATTCAATACTACACTATTCTTAATTGATTCACCAATTTGAGATTGAGTGGAAAAGGAACTATAACTAGAAGGCCTGATCTGCCTCGTTAATCATGCTTACAGCCTGAATATTACTGTACAGAAATATAGAAGTAAAGACTCAAGTCTCCTCATATTATTATTAGATTCACAAAAGGCTTTGAACATGATATGGATCATGACAGACTATTAAGTAAATGAACAAAATGGGCTTTGAAGGGAAAAAACTTACCATGGTTTAAAAGCTACTTAAAAGGAAAGATCAAAATACGTAAAAATAAGTGAAACACATTCTAGCCATCCACTACTGTCTCTGTCGGCAACAACTCATTATCCTGTGTGTCTGTTAAATCCCATGTGTGTCGAATTGTTCAATTATGGCTGAACCGCTTTTGTATCTTCATCTCCCTTCACGGTAATTGATAACAAATTGATTATCTGTATGACCTCTCTACTTGGCGCTTTTTCTATGCCCTCATCTTGTGCTGCACATAACCTCCCATTCTTTTGTTGTTAGATAGTAATGAACAGCTAATTAAAGAGTGAAATCCACGAGTTATCTAGTACATCGCCTAATATGCATTTACTTTATTTCTCTATTACATTAGTTATGACCACACACACACGCATCATACGTGAGTCAGATCGCACTATTCAAAAGGTGGATAGGGGGTGTATGAATGCGCGCTAATAAGCTAGCTCAAAATCCAATTCAAACATGAAATAATTAACGGAAATGGTAAGAACGTGACATAGACGGCTGCAAATGCAGTAGAATGACTGAGATAAACAATCGTATAGGAACTGACATTTAAAGAGCATATAAACAACCAGTTAGCAGACTGTCGAGATACCTGACCTAAAACACTGTTACAAAATTGAAGATGTTGTTCCACTTACATATCTAAGTGTCGAAATTGATAGCTAATCCACTGAATTGACACCTCACTTAGCGTACTGTCTTCCTCGGCTATCTACGAGTGGTTACCATCAAGGTAACTCAGTAATCCTCACCCTGATTGATGAGTAGACACAGAAGCGATTTATTCGCTCATTAGCAATACAAAGATTTACAAGCCATACAACAACCAATTAATTCCAAAAGCACGTAAAGATATTGCAAGTTTAAGACTGCTAAATATATCACTCCTGAAGAAGATACAAAAAATTAGTCCAGTATACCAATTGCAATGTGATCTTCTTTCTAGGCACGAATTGGCAATTCAAACAAGAGTGCTGAAGATCAATAAAACCAAGAAGGAATAATACTTACATAAACCCTCCCCTCTGTAGAACTAAAAAAAGCCTCTCAAAGCGTCAGCAACGCCAAAAAGACCGGCGAAGCTATGTAAGCGAAAAAGAATAGAAGAGGACTTACAACATCAATATGACCACAAGACTCAAACTGAATACTTCTACCAATCTTTGTACTAAAACAATTAAAAACGTGTAGTGTAGCCGTAATAAAATATCTAACTATAAGAAACCTACAACCTCAGGGATGGAAAAACTTAGTAATTTACTCTATAGTAACAATTCACTATTTTTTATGTTTAAATGTATCTATATGTAGTAATATTTTATTATTATTATTATTATTGTAACTAGGAATATTTATATCAATGAGTATATTATTGCATTAATTACTAGACTTCCATCTAAATAAGCGCATAAGAATTTAAGCTGTCGAGAGAGATCACTTAGATGGAAAAACCATGAAGAATTATTATGGTCACCATGATTGGGTTATTTTCAAAGCTAAATTAAAACAATTTCCGCAACATATTACGCTGCGAGAAGAATGCTCGTAAACCTACAACTCACTAGTAGAAAAGTATACTTATTCTCACAAAGAATTTTTCAGAGACTCGAATATATATAGTAAGTTAACACAGACATAGATTTAAAAGCACGTGAGGACACGTGTAACAATCACATTAATCTACTTCGAATTTGCAACTCATGAATGGGCGCAAATGTTCAGTATTCGTAATATATGAGCCATAGATAATTAACATTGGAGATAACGAACACGATTATCTTACGGGTAGGAGTCTACTCTATCTTTTATTGATGTGTGCAAACATATTAGGAAGAATCATTGATTATGTGATGGAGCCACCCAGCAAAATATAATTCGATGGCAGAAAACAGTGAAAACAGAAATCACAAAAAGAACACACAGAGGATAGGGTAACCCATACTAATTTACATATGAGCAAAAAAAGAAAAATCGATTGCGCGCTCACAAATTCCTAATTCTAATCTAGCACGCAAATGTCACTACGATTTGTGAGGCGAAATGAAAGGAAAAACGCAGCTATAGTTATAACATAAAGCAAATACATTTTATTTAAAAGAAGAAATAAATTACATCCAACAAAGGAGGTAAGCAATTCTGGGGGTCCTACCACACTCATTATTGTATCTCTCAGCACATTTTCCCTATATAACCGATTGTCATAGATATGAGTACAAGGCTCCTCCAACACAACAGTTACATTCCACTAGATGTGACCAATTTAAGAGGCCCGACCTGTAAAAAAACCTTTAAGAACCATAATTCAAGTAAGGGAAAACGAATGTTGCGATATAGACGGCCAATTTGTCCCGTTGAGCGAGTTTTGTATGCAGCCCGTAAGAATATTAAAACTAAAAAATCGGGAACAAGAAATTACCCAGAACGAGCATTAATGCTATAAATGCGGATTATGCGTAAAGGTCCACCACAAATGCAAAAAATAGAAAATAGCCAATATTCCAAGTAGAACAGTCAGGAGAGATAACGAGGAGTTAAGAAGGGGTTTGCAAAAACTGAATTCTCAGAGATAAATGTGAAAAGAATACATGACTTGGACTATTAGGTACATAATTATTGAAGAAAGGATCAGGTCAAGTCAATCATTTCTCATGGATAGAAAGTTTTATAAAATTATAAATGCGCTTATATCATAAGCATTAGTGAGTAGATAAAAGGCTAGTATATATGAGATAATAGTATATAATATATGAGTAAATATATAATGATAGGAACGTAAATGAGTATAGTATATAGGGTAGTCAGCACCGTAGTAAAGTCAACAAGTCTGTGCAAAATCTCATAGATAATTAGTGATAATATGCAGTAGTATGGATACTACATACGCCTTTCCATACCGGTTAGGATGGATTTTACTAAGGTAATGCATTTTACATGTACAACCAAATCACAAAAATAAAATACAGATGATGCCGGGCTTCAGATATATAAGGCGTTTGACAACCATAAAAATTCGTTATGAGGGTAGAGGAGCAGAATCAAAAGAGTGAGTGAAATAGAGTAAAGAGTAATCACTCAAGAATTCGTACTCAAGGAGTGGATTGGATATAAGGTAATATAAGTATCAAATGTAATGATATAGGCCCGGGGGTGAATATATATATATATAAGTATATATTAAATAGGTATATACAAGTGAATCTAATGCAGATACCGAGATATGTATAAAAAGTATATAGTGATAGATGATATGATCGACCAAAATAGGCCACTAAGAGATATAAATATTAATTATATGATTTACCATATGAGTATAGAAATGTCATACAGTAAAGTATAGGTAATAGGTCTAACGCGTAGTCATAATTTTCGTTATTAAATGGATAAAAAGGTTACCGTACTTTATATTATTACTTACGTTCACCGTAAAGGTATAACCTACTATAGCAAATAACCGAATTATATTATAGATATATATATGTGAAATTATTATGGTAATAAAATATTGGTCACATAGAAGTGATAATATTAGAGCTAATAATATTATGATAGATATCATATATCAAACAGATGATTTATCTATGTCGTCTGCGATGTATGGCCCTTACATTTATTTATAAAGAAGAATCAAGTATTCCTTCCGTATGTTAGAACACAATGTGGTGAATCATATACTAAATTCATCTGAGCTGTATAGTGCACATATTCTTAGACATGTTTGATATAAGTAATATATATAGGCCTACAGAAATAACGGACCTACAAACACTCAAGTGAGACCATACAATCAAACTCTTTTAGACGATATTTATCTATAAGCACATTCTCTCTTTTAAAATCCAATACAAGACCAAGTCAATGGTTTATACCTAGGATGAGTTAATAAAGCAAAGCACTAATGCAAGTACTTATGAATTGTTTTATAAAGTAACCAATTAAGTAGCAGCAAAAAAATCATAATAAGATCGAATCCATTAATAAGATACCACTATTGAAAAAGTGACTATTATTTACTGTAAAAACTCCAACACAGATACAATTCACTAAATCAGTCAAACAAGCGCAGAAAGACCCAAGATTTGGAATGTCTGAGTTGGGAAGAGAGTAATGAGAACACATAAATGTTATAGCTAGCCTAGAAGATCTTGACAATCGAGGTCTAAAGAGTATTGCGTGTGCAGAAGTTATATCTGGATATATGAGGAACAGAAAAGAATGAGGTTGGTGCGAATTGATTTTTTTTAAATTGAAAAGATAAATGTAGTAGGAACATATGGTTTGAAACAAAGTCGGATAAGACAGTGATGAGCGAGTTCTAACTTTAAGAACATATACATTAATTAATTGATGTAATTGTGGACCGATCGAAGTAATTTATGTTTTACATTAATTATTATTTCAATTTTTACTAATGAAATTTATTAGAATCACAGTTGTTTGCTACAAGTTTAACCGTAGAGAGAGAAAATAAACTAGAAATGAATGTGACTTCCGTGCTCACTTAGCCACACCAGAAGGACCACCAAATAACTACGGAGGAGGAGGAATGTGCTAATTTCAAAAGTCCCTATGAAAGGAATAATCAGAGATTATTGCATTTTCTTAAAAACTCCGATAATGAATCCCCTATAGAGTAGGAACTAGTTCCCTCCCAACTTGTTGAGATATGGTATAAGAAAAATATATAATACAAATAACATTATCGTAGAAGAAGTAAGAAGTCTGAGAAGTCGAGTAAGCAAAAAACAAAGGCCAATGGAAAATACTTTTTGTTGCATCTTGCTTAATGCTGCAACATTTGAGCATTTTCTCTCTGTAACAGAAGGCAGGCGGCAAGGATTAACCCTTTTTAAAAAAGAAGGAAAAGAAAAGTCATTTCCACAGTATCCAAATACTAAGTTAAGTAGAATATCCTATGATAATCCTACGAGTAACCTATAAAATGGTAGGTAAGTATATTTATACATTAGCAACATATACTTTACAATATCAGGATATTATTAATAATAGTAATAGAGTATATTTTATATACGTTTTATGTAAGTGATATGTACTAATGAGGTGAGGAAAGATGACTATATTAGTTAGAGTTGGAATATATATAGTATAATATATTTTTTAAAGGATGAGGGAATGGGTAGAGTGAGCATTATGTGTGATGGCCGATAAAGGTACTCACGGTATGTGATCAGGTAGTCAGTCCGAGCCGCAAATTCTTTAAGATACATGGCCCTACCCTCAGGTATCAGAAAATAATCAATAGAATGCACAAGGTTGCATTAACATACATAGATCAGATCATTGATAGAATATAGCTGAAAAGATTATGAGAAACTTTGGAGGATACGTTAGGATAAATAAAAATTCATTATAATTTTTCTTGAGTTTACGAAATAACGATAAAAGACACTTATAGTGCTACAGCAAGATACCAAGTTAACTAAAAATGTTATAGTTATTACCCTAATTCGCAGTATTAAACAGCTTTTTTTATAGCAATTAGAAAGACACTTTTGCATGCCCTACACGACTTCCTTCTTCCCCACCAACCTAATTTCCGAGTCAAACCATGAGTGCGCATAGGATATAATTGACTATACCGTTAAGGAACAAGCGTACGTTTATTTAAATAATGTAATACGCGGAATTTATCTACTTTTATATAAGATTTTTTGTAAATAATGGTGTTCAATATATTTTTTTCTCTCTATTAATATTTGACGCTAATTTTAACTGTTTATGCTAGAACCCAGTGACAGATAGGTAACGAAACTAGAAATCCGGTTGGATGAGTAAATACGTAGGCTGTCGTTGGTGAGTGGCGGAGTGTTTTAAACTTTCTGGATTATTCATATTTTATATTTTCTTTAAATAGGGTTTTATCGTTTTTTATTTTAAAAAATTAGGTTTAGCGACGAATAAATTTTCCCTCATTTCTCCTTTTTTTGTCTATTTGTTCTGTCTGTTTTTTTTTTTTTTTTTTGTGATTTGCGTATTGCGTCGTGCGTGGCATGTGGTGTGTGTTGCGTGTGCAATAGCAGAGTTGCACAGGTGTGGGCTTTCTTGACTTACCAAATCAAATTGGCTTGCACTCTAAACTCTGCACTCCAGGATACTTACCTCTCCAACTCTAAACCTAATTTTATGCGCTTGTCTGCAGACCCAGATGGCTAAGAATTCATCCTTTTCAAATCGTTTTAATATATATAACTATAACTTATTTATAATTTCCGTTTGAAGGGGGAGTATGTAGCCCTATGTAATATAAACATTCGCTATAACGCGTCGTCAGAGAATCTCGAATCTCCGTAACTCGATGTTCTGTGCTTTAAATCTTTCTTCCCTTCTAACTACAATAATCTTATGCTTCTGCTACTTTCTCCTAACAGAACAGATTTTCATGCCTTTTTGATAACCTTACTACTTCACGAGACTGTTAATCTTCTCATCCAAATTACTGAGGTCCTCTATTTAGGGGATTCAATGTACACAAACTAAATTGTTGGATTCCTCTCGTCTGATTTAGTTGAGGGAAGAATCATTCAGTATTCTCCACGATCTGGAGCAACTGATTAATAACCTACACACATTCCGGGATCGTCCCAACGATTCTTGAACACACTTGAACCTATGTTTCACCACTAGTCCTTACCTATTGGTAACACCACCTTCGCTCCTATCGGTTAAATCTGACCACAAACCTTATATCACTTTAATTTTAATACTTTCTCTCCAACAACTCCATCCTGCCCTATGCGTTTTTTTCTGGCACTTTGATCGGGCTGATTGGGGGGCCTTGCGTCGCTTCTACGCTAAATATATTGAAGTGACTGCTTTGACTCTTAAGACGCTTCAGATTCTGCCGATAAAGTGGGAACTGAATTGTTAATAGGATGAGAAGGTTCATTCCTTCTTGGACTAAATCTTTTTCTCCTCAAAAATCCATGTTCGATCGTACTTGTTCCCTGGCCCATTCAGGCTTAGAGACAATGCTGTATCGGGTGTGGAAAAATTTCTCGTTCCTATCACTCTTGCCAATTTTCATTCATCTAGAAATCGTTGCAGGGATACTCTTCGAACAGCAAAGCGACTGTTCATTAAACGAAAAATGCGCTGACCTCCTTGGTTCTTCCTAACTGACAAATCTCTCTGCTCTGTGCCAAAAAATCTCTAACAACTTCGTAAATCATCCTTTTCCTCCTCTTATTCGCTCTGATGATTCTGTTGTTAATACTCCAACTGAAAAGGCCAATCATCTCTTTGGCCGCCTGTTTTCCCTTAATTCAACCCTGCGACGATTTCTGGTATTGTCTCTTTTCCTCCTCCTTCTCCACTCAGGTTTCCTATGCCTTTACCCGTCATTTCATTTGATCGGGTTTTGCATGAGCTCCGAAATCTGGATGAACGTATAGGAAGGCGGTGTGGCCCGGATGGCAATTCCTCTCGGAAGTTTGAAGAATTGTGCCTTCCGTGCTGACCCCCACCCCTTTCAACTATATTCTCTATGCTCAATACTAGCCACTTTCCCTCAGTGTTGGAAAGCGCGCATATTTTCAACCTATTCCGAAAAAAAATGATGCTGCTCTGATCCTTCTAAACTATCGCCCTATAGCTATAACTTTTAATCTTTATTCAGATCATTGAAACCCAGTTTTGCTCTCAGTGATAGCGCTCGTCTGTTAATCTCTTTCCCTTCTCTGATTACCAGTACGGCTTTCGGTGCTCGAAGATCTACTGGCGATATTACTTTCCTATTTAACAGATTTATGGTTTCCGCCCTTAGGAACTACGGGAAGACTTGTGTGGTGGCCCCTTGACTATCCAAAGCATTTGACTAGGTTTAGCATTCTTCATTCCCTCTTCCCCCTCCCCCTCCTTTGGGTTCCTTCTTTCTTTGCTTTCTTATGTCTAAGGTTTTCTTTCAAATCGCCTCAATTTGGCTGTTGTTTGATGGGCGACTCTTTTCTTTTCAATAGTGTGTTGCCTCAGGTCTGTTTTATCTCCTACTTTATTCCTGCTTTTCATCAATATCTTCTCACCTGCACATCTAACTCTTATCCACTCATATGTCGATGACTTGACCCTTCATTCTTCAACTCATATCAATTCTGCCCCTCTTTTACTTCTAGAATTGCCTCTCTCTTAATCTTTCTATTCTATTCTCGCTGATCTGGATAGAATCAGGTTTGGTCGTTCTCAACCGTGTAAAATTTAATTCTTTAAAAACCCAACTCTACAAACTCTTTTTCTAAGACACTTAACTTTTCTATCTCTTTCGACGGTTCTCTCGTATCTTTCCTGTTGACAAATAAACATCCTTGGGGCCTTAACATAAAACAAAAAAATGTTTTGAAAACTTACAAATCACAATGGTTGCTAGGGCGGTCTCAAAGAAACTGGGAGTTCATTGTTTAGAGTGCGAGATTTTTTTTTCCTCTTCTCAGTACTCCACTTATACAAGGGTCTCATCCCCTTTGTTGATGGATTACTGCTCTCAATATCTGTGGGGGCTTCGGGGCTCTGGTATTCATCCGGCTTTGGAATAGGGCGAGTCAAAGGCCAAAAAGACTTATTAAACTGTTCCTACTTTCAAACTCTCTTGAACCCTTTATATCTTGCGGCCGTATGTTAGTGCTTTATCCCTTTTCTATAGGTACTGTAGAGGCAAGTGCTCGAGGGAACTATTCCACTCTCGTACCACCATCTTTTACGACCCCTCGTAGACACAAGGGTTGCTGTGTCGCGCACATGAGTTTTGTGTGATTTTAGTAACTCCAGACTGGTTCGCTGCTTTGCTTCTTTCTTTCCTGCCATCTTTGTTCTGTGGAATTCTCTTTCCATCCATCGTGTGTTCCTACTCAACTTTAGTTTCCGCTCTACTTTAAAGCACTGAGCATCGGTGTCATCTGACGTAATTGCGTTGTAGTATGGATTTTTTGAGGCGTCAAGCACCCGAGTGTTGTAATAGTCGTGGCCTGTGTGAGCGTGGGGGCGGGTGAGTACAATCTGATGTTAAAAAATGATAATAAAGATTAAAAGTGGTCATAATAAGGAATCGGATTACAGCTAGTGGCTAGACCTGACCAATGTGCACCTGCCGGAGCGGTGAACCACTCGATGGATAGAGATGCGTTATGAGAGATTATCATAATCCGAGGAGCCTTGCTTTCGCAAGTGGACTGGACAATAAAAAAAAGAAAAGGAGAACAAGTAAGGGAGAGGCGCGGCCTTATCTGCAACTCGCCTATGGCAACAGCCACTATATGACGATCGGTGGCTGATTCAGTCAAATAAAGCCCTATTCTGAAGATGAGATATTATGAGTGTATGTGTTGAGAACTTTAATTAGAGCTCCAGATGGCCGAGATTGTGCTATTATATCATCATCAACCTCAAGAGGAAATCACGACTAGAAACGCTCAGGGCGGGTAAAAATTGAAAGTAAGACAGGCATCAGAGACAAGACAATTCATAATTTGCGTGAGTCTGATGGAAAAAGGAGGATGAGCCTCTACGAAAAATGAGAATGGAATCGGCCTACAGAAGAGGAATGCTTTCATGGCGAGGGGACCGGTTGAGCATGAAAAATGGGCCAAGGTTCATTATTATCAGTGCTTGCAGCAAATAATTATCAGCACCATCCTTATCAGATCGAAATGATAGAGGAGCATGAGTATGATAATAGTGTAAAGGGTAGAATGTAAACACCCCAAAAAAAGGAACCAGCTCTCGCCAGATACTAGTGAAAAAAAGCTAATGTTTTGAGCATCACCAGTATTGTGAATTTATGATTTGAGTATTGAATGAGTATCTATTCAATTAAAGGAGTGATTTTATTATAGTCATGTGTTGATAATAGCGTTTTGTTTATATTTAACTTTATCGTGAAAGTCATTAATTGAGTGGTCTCGCTTCATATAATAATTAAATCTTACTCTTTAAGTTATACAGTTGAGATCACACATTTGAATATATTACCTGAGTTCCACAAAAGGACTGAATAGCTAAGCTGAGTTATTACATTACTTGAAAATGGAAAAGATAGAATATTGTTTAAATAAACTACAAGACATAAAAAAAGTTATTAATATTAGATTTTCGATTATTATTCCTGAAAAGGGTACTATGTTATAACTGTATAAAAATAATATGACGTTGACGCAACAAGCCGAAATAATGAAAATATAAATGACTAGGTAGTTGTTTGTACAGGATGCATCTTTGAGTTTGCCTAAGCAGTGCTGCAACAAAATAAGTTCTGTGATGACGAGTTACTTGGTCTTGGTGGATTATTGTATATTATATTAAATATGTGGATCGGTGGGACCGTGTATTCGGGTTATCGAGGGATAATCGCGACCTAAAAAGAGTGAGTGAGGGGGTTGACTGTACTCAGACGTACGGGGGTGAGGTTGCCCGCACATCGTTTTCTGAGGTTGTTATCGAGAGGTGTGACATCTGGCCTGAGAATGGTACTAGTTAGTCAGATCTAGTATAGTATATATATAGTACTGTTAATATATTAAGGTAAGGTATGATATGATGTCGAGTATAATAATTATATAGAGTGAGGAGTATATATATGACTGACTTTAATATTTCTTTTGCGGTCACTAAATTCGATAGAGTAGGCGTTTGTCCTACTCTGTGGCCTACACTCCTGAAAAGCCTTGCCAGGAGCTAACTTAGGGGAGTATGATATATATATGTAAATGTAATAGTATAAGTGTAAGTATAATCATATATTATTATAGATAATAATTATATTATATTTATAGTAGAGTATATGATATATATATTATAGTAGTATAAGTAGAGGGTAGTATATAGTGAGGGTATATATAGGAGTTAGATAGTATAGTATATAGGTGTAGTGATATATAGATTATATAATGTTATATATAGTAGTAGGGTATGAGTTATTATAAGGTCGGTGTATATAGGGATGATTAGTATATAATATTAATATAGTAGAGTAATTATAGCCTATAGTATATTATAATATGTGATATGATATGTATATAAGTGATGTTGTATATATCATTATATATGAGTAAGTTATAGATATAAGTATAAATATAATATTGAAGATATAGTCATGAGCTTAAAATATATAACTCAGGTATATTAGTATATAAATAGTTAGTATATCTGTTATTATTTGTATATAGGAGTAGTCATACTAGTAATATATATATATATATATATATATATATAGTGTAGGTGCGCATGTGTGCTACTGTAATGATATACGTGTGCAGATCTGGAATGGCTAATATATGAATACATATACTATCGGTATATTAAATATGATAGATAATATATAGGGTAGTATATACTAATGTATACAGTTATAAGATTATATACATATCATTTTGGCAGCAATATGCTGGTCATAGGAAGAACCTTATCGTTGACGATGTATAGTATATATATAGTATATATGTATAGTATATATAGTATGTATAGTATATAGCATAGTATAGTATAGCATATATTATATAGTAAAGATTCGTTCGCAGAAATCTGGTCATTGATGATAATGAAAGCTGTTATTGTCAAATGAAGTCTGAATTTTTTGAATAACAAGTGTTCTAAATTTAGAGGTAAATTTTATTGAAATTTGTATTCCTTATATTATGATATTTATGAGATTTTCAGAGGTTATTATTGAGGCCCTTGTTAGTTATATCATATTATATTATTTATGAAATTTGATTAATATTATTATATTGTATTATCAATTATTAATATATTATTGTAGTATATATATTATATTATATAAAATTGTTATATATATATAGATATGGTAAGTATTATATTATATATATAGAGATGAGTATAGTTAATTGAAGAATAAGTTGTATAAATATATATATATATTGTAGTGTTGGCTGTTGGGTGGAGGCTTTGATATCTATTAATTAGTATACTGTATTTTGGAATATATTATATTAAGCGGTGTGTATGTTATTTAGAGTATATAGATATATATATATAATAGTATTATATATATATAGTATTATACGTGATTGAGATGAGTTTTTGTATAGAGGTATAGTATATGTTGATGATTTAGTATAATGATTACTATAATTAATTAGAATATATGTGTTTTTTGTTGTATTAGTAGAGTATTAAGTTAGAATATATATATATTAAATTAATATATATAATTATATATATATATATATATTATTATATATATTATATATATATATAATATATAAATATATAAATTATTATATTAAATATTATCTAATATTATATAAATATTGCAAAATTTCATTATATATTATATATATAATATATCATATATATATATATATATCATATATATATATATATATTTATATATTTATAATATATTATATTAAATTTATATATATATTCAAATCTAGATATATATAATATATATATATATATATATGTTACCCATAAATTAAACATTTTAAATCAAATTAAAAATGTTTTAAGATTTTTTAATAAAACTTTATTTCATGAAGTATTTAAAAAAATACAAACAAGATATTTAGATTCAAATTCTTTTATTTGCTTTTAGATTAATAAATTTATGTAAAACCTTCACGTTTATCGCATTCGCATCCGCATCTAAAAATCTTTGAAAATGGTTATAACCATTTAATTTAACGGGCTAGTATTAATTATATTATTATGTGTATATAACGAAACCTCAGATAGTTTAAAATTACGCTAAAAATGTTGTTTACTAAAGAAATGTTGTCATTTATTTTTCTTTCATGGTTGATTTAAGGGCCAAAAAACTGTCGTAGAAAGCTGAAACATAATTATCTTTAGATTAATCAGTAAAATTATTTCAGCCATTGAAAATCTAATGTCATGACGTACCAAAACCTTCGTTTTTGTCATTTAATATATATATATATATATATATATTAATGAAGATGGTATATAGATACATTATATTATAGGTATAACTATGAATATATAATATATATGAAATATATATACTATATAATATAGCAATAAATTAATTTAAAATATTTAAGATTATATAACAAAACTTTATTTCAATAAAAGTATTTAAAAAAATACAAACAAGATATTTAGATTCAAAATTTTTATTTGCTTTAGATTAATAAATTATGTAAAACCTTTATTTATTTATAAATTTATGTAAATTGTCTTTAAGTATATATATATATATAATAATATATATATATAAGTGAATATATATAATATATAATATATTATATAATATCATATAATATATATATATATATATATATATATATAGTATAATAAATATATATATATAATATAAGTAATATGAATAATATAAATAATCATAAATTTAACTAGGTTAAATTAAATTTAAAATATTTTAAGATTTTAGAAAAAAAAATTATTTCATGAAATATTTAAAAAAAAACAAACCTCTAATAAGTTCTTCAAACCTTTTTGATTTTTAATTAAATAAATTTTGTAAAACACATGCCCGCATTCGCATCGAATTAAAATCTATTTGGAACAGGGTTAATAACCTTTACTTTAACGGCAGTATTAATAATTACTATTTTGTGTATGATAAAGTGGACACTTATTTGTTTTTAAGAAACATTCTTTTAAATAAATTGTTCTAATGTATTTTCTTTCATGGTTGAATTAAGGGGTCAAAAACTGGTCGTAGAAAGGCAGTGCATAACGTGATTATCTTAGATGATCAGTAAAAATTTTCAGCCACAGAAAATTGGTGGCTTTAAAAGGTTTAAGAGGTTTCAACAACACTAGTATATTTAGCATAATAGTATTTAATAAGTATATATATAATAGATTAATATATAAAGATTATCTTATAGATTAGTAATTTAATATGTTATATAATTATTTAATAATATAATATACTATAATATATAATATAAGATAATATAGTATGATAAAAGAGTAATATAGAAATATATATATTATATATGCTAGTATATATATATAAGTATATATATAGATATATATATATATATATTATAGTAATAATATATATGTATATTATGATATAATAGATATAGATATAGTAATATATATATATAGGATATTAATATGAGGATACTAGAGCAGATTTTCCGCGCCAGATGCTCAAAATACCGTATTGAACAATTTTAAGTTGAGATTAAGTGTAGCTGAAACCGCCAGGAAAGTTATCAGCGCGTTATTTGCTCTGGTGACGTGCATTAAAGACGAAACACGCAGTTAGAATGAGATAAAACAATAAAGATTGCTATTTATAACCAGGATTAATATGTCATTAATACTAGTCATTATAAAGGAGGTTGGTAGAAAATAATGGGTAGAGTGATCCTCAGAGGATTTAATGATCGTAAGCCGCTGATATATATAGATATGATATATATATTGAGTATATAAAGTATATAATATATAATAATATATATATTATATATTATAGATATATATATATAAATATATATAATATTATAAAATATATTAGTATATACAGTGGCGGCTCGTCTTTATTGGCTATTGGGCTGCAGCCCCCAAATTACAAATGACAGGCAATAGGGATAGTTGATAGAAATATGAATTTATTGTCAAGTAAAGTGATACTGAATTTTTTTTAAACAATGTAGTATCAGAAAACATTAGTAATCATTATAGAAATAACAAGGAACCTTTTCCAACTGCAAAATGGGCGTACATATTATTGTCAATATATTCAATTAAATAAAATGTGGCCTCTACTTTTGCCGCCCAATGAATAAGCCAATTTAAAATTCTGAAAATAAGACAATATAGCAACATACGAAAATAAAGAATTCAAAATTCCCATAGTACTTTTTATAATGTTGCCAGTAATTGGCTCTATTATTTCAACAACTTGGAAGTTTTTCTCATAGATAATGAAGGTCAAATTTTACAGAGTTGCTAGAGTTGTCCATGTAATGTCCTTCCTTTACTTGTATATAGAGAGTCAGAGACCACTAAAGTCAGGTTAGATCGCATTTTACGGGGGGAGCTGTGTTTATTTTTTTGTGCGAGAAATAACATACTGGAGAATATATGCAAAAATAATTACCCGTGGGATATATAAATGTCAATAAGAAATATATAGTATATATATTATATATATATTAATATATAATTATGATGTATTGTAAGTTTATATAAGTATATTATAGATTATATAGATTAATTATAATATATAATATAGAGAGAGAGAGAGGAGAGGAGAGAGAGAGATGAAAGACCAAATGCCACTAGAGTAAGCAGGCCAATGACGTGTTTTCGTATTTGTTTAAATTTGACAACCTCACAATACAGATTTTAATTTTAGGCTGGTGCTACCGAATGTGTTCGGAAATGCATGGCAATTCGATAGTAAAAAAAAAAAAGTCCTAATAAAAAAGCACCTTACACAGAAATATAAAAAATTAGGGTAATAGTCCCGTTGAGAAATCCAACGAGATTTGATTTTTAAGAAAAGAATAATTGATTTTATGTTGGTGAACATCTAAGAGTTATCAAGTCTTTTTAATTGCAGAATGTGTTCGTGTTCAAATCGTATTAAAAAAAAAAAAGTTTGTAATTGATTCATTAATACACATAATATAAAAAATTAATTTTTACTAGAATTGTCTGAAATAGATAATATATATAATAGATAATATATTACCTTATATAATATATATATATTTATATATATAAAGATATATATATATATATATATATATATAGAATAAGTATATAGTATACTATATAGTATATATTATATGATAACCTACAGCCACTCCTGCAAGTTTTAACCACAGCCGCCACTGTATATAATATAGTATATATATATATATATATGATATATATATATATATATATATATATATAGTATATTATGTGTTATTATGTATATTTTTTAATATATATAATATGAAATTTTTCTTTATATAGTAGCGTATCTTTTATATATATATATATAGATATACTATCAGTGACGTTCGGTGGCTTAGAGTAGGAATAGGTTAGGTTAAGTTATATAATGTTATGTTGAATTGTATATTTAATATAGGAAGGTAATGGTATATTTTCTATATATATATATATAGTATATATAACTACAATTATATATAGTAATAGAATACGGAGAATAGAGAAGTGAAGAGAGAGTATTGTATATATATATATATAGATATATAGTAAGATTATGATATGAGAGTAAGTTAGTATGTTATGAATTGTTAAGTGATATAGGATAATATATTATTATATATTAGTGAGGTATATAGTTTTAGATTTATTGATTTGGCGTGCTTTGGCGTAGCGTCATGGGAGAAGGTAATTTCGCCAAAGTATATATTATATTGCTTTATTATATATGAGATATTTGGTTTGTATTTTTATAGTATATTGTTATTTTTTAATGGAGATATATTATGATGGGTAGGATATATGAAGTATAGTAGATATAGTATATAATATAAGATACTTATTAATTAGATAGTTTATATATACTAGTATTACAAGAGTGGGCACCGTTAAATGAAAAGTTTTTTATAGCCTTAATTCCTAATCGTTAACAAAATAAAATTAACGACATTAACTGAGTAAATTGGGTGGTTTGTATCGGTAATAGAGAAATGAACGGAAGTTGTGAACTACCGTCTCGAAAATATGCAGTATAGAATAATGAGATTGTATAATGTTTTCTATATTAGGAATTGCAGATAATTCAAATTATTGGAATGAAAAAGAGTACGAAAAGATATATATATATATACTATAAGATAGTGTTATATAGAGTGTATTAGGTATGGTGTTTTGTTGTTCTTGGGGTTGTGGGTTGTATTAAATTGTTGGCTTTGTGAGCCACGACTGTCGGCTTTTGCAGCGACCAGTTTTTGGGGTGTGAAGAGAGTAAAGTGTCACAATCGCGGTTTTCTATCGTCATATCTATTCGAGTATAAGCCTTCTTCGATATATAGACTCTACCGCCGCGACTTGCCGAGGCTGGACGGGGGGCGTGCGCTCTAGCGAGGCCATGGGTATTAGTATATGTTATAGTATATACGAGAGTAATAAGGTATATGTATCAGAGAGTATAGATTATATATTATCTTTATAGGTTATATTGTATATATCTATGGCTATCTATATGTTAGTTAGGGTATTATTATTTAGTGTATTGGTAATATATATATAATAATATATATATATTATTATATATAATATATATATAATATATATAATATTAATAATTATAATATATATTATATAATATATATATAATAGAATATATATAATATTATAAAATAAATATATAATATTATAATATATTTAAGATAAAGTTCAACACTCACGGGCCAATAGCCCTATCCAAGGTAAGGAACTTCTCTAGATATATTCTAACCTAGGAGCCGAACAAGATCGAGACCCGCGACCTTGTCCATGCGACCCGTCGCTCTACCGATTGAGCTTCTGTGATAATATATTTATATATATAAATATAAATATATATATATAATTATATATATATATATTATATATTATATATATAATATATATTTATATATATATAAAATATAATATATTTATAGATATAATATATATAATATCAATAGTATATATATATATAATATATATATATATATATATTATATATAATATATATATATATATATATTATATAATATATATCTATATATTATAGATTTATAATAACAATCGTAATAATAATAATGAAGAATAAATAAAAAATAATAGATAATAATAAGAAGAATAATAATATAATATCATAAAAAATAATAATAATATGATAATGAAGAATATATAATATAATAATCATAGGTAAATAATAATAATATCCCGAACAATATTAATAATTGAGTATGGGAGATGGTGCGAATGTGCAGACCTTAAATAATGGAGCGGTGGAGCCGGATGCAAGAACTTTTGTGCCGGCTGCCATAAGACATGATTTGCTTGTGCGCAAAGAGGTAAATTGTGATCCGTGAATTTTTTAATACTTAAATATTAGAATTTTTTTATTGTATGTAATTGAAGATAAAGTGTGTGATGTAGGTGCCTAACTTAACGATTATTTATTGTAATAGCGATAGTATGGTCGATATGTGCTTTGTAGGGTGTGCGCTTGGAACGGGTGCGCAGATTCTTTGTCACGCCCCAGCCACTGTAAAATTTGACATAGTACATTATTTCCTGGAATTTCGTCAGCCGATTTTTGAACCACTATATGGGGTTGATACACCAGAACCTGTAGGCTTTGTTTCTGTTGGAACGTCTATAAAGCGTTGGTTGTTCGGAGTGTGTTTTCTGGTGTCTTGTAGCTCAGGCTGTTGCTTTGTATGTGTTAAATTGTTCTAAAATCTCTTATTTGATTTTTTGGTGAGCAGTGGCGGGTCCGTAAACTGTGTGGCCCTATATCTATTGGTTTTGGAAGACTGATCTTCTTTCAAAGCTTGAAAAATATACAATAGATTTGACATGGGGAAAAAAAAATGCTGAATATTTTGATTATTATTTCAACTAATAATTATGTTAGGTCAAGTTTTATTGGGAAAATTTGGGATAGTTACTACTAAAAGGCTAACCATCTCAAATTTTCAGGACATTGTAGTCGGGGGAGATGCAGCACCTTTGTTATTTAAATGTAATTGTCTTTGATCAATTCATGTAGTTTTGGATGTTGTGTCTTGGGACAAATTTCAAATAAAAAAATTTTGAGGAATTTTTGAAATGTTCTTTGTTGAGGTATACAAACACATTTGCCCTTGTAAGCGTATAGAAAAGGTGTATCGATCGCGCCCTGATTATACAAACACTGAAAATTTGACTGTGATTTCGGATAAGTAGGCAAAATATCAATATTTCAACGTTCAGATTGAATTTGAAAAAGTGAATATTGACATTATTTTTCTACTTATACCGTATCGAGATCTATGCTTAAAGTTGGTTCAGGGCTTGGTATTAATCGGGTGAGAATACACCTTTTTTACTTTAATATAATTTGCTATCAGTCATCGAAAGAGAAAAGAAAGTTAAAAAATTTTGCCCCGTGTGTGTGTGGTGTGTGTGGTGCTGTTGGTTTTTGTTGTTTTGTATTAATTGTGTTTTTCAAGATACTTGGTATTATCTGTCCATATAACGACTGCGAGTATTCTCATATAGATTAAGATATAGCTTCGTTATAGTGTAGTATTATCATCTTGATGTCGCTATTCAGATCTACGACTCAAATGTTCCGAAATTCATGCAGATGGAATACAACGAAAAAAAAACATCCCAATTTTTTGTAAATGGAAAACCCAAAAATAGTGGTTTGAAATCGACCGATGCCGTCAAAATATGGTCCAAATCATAATAAATTCGGTTTCTCGCTACTTTTTAGATAAAGTCCAACTGGGTTGTATATCTTCAAGTTTGAAGGTCAGGTTTCCAAAAATTAGCTTTTAGGAGGATTTCCGCAAATGTCAAAAACTATTAGTTGGTAATAAATGTGATTAGAATACCAAAACAAATCGACTTATAAGACGACAGTAATGAAAGCGAGCTCGACAGATGTGACTGACGGTGTATGCGTCAGTAATATATGTTTTACAGTTTTTGGTGTGTATAGGTCGGCAGATGATTGTCTGAATAACTTGCCGGAATGTTTATTGGGTCCATGTTGTAGGGGGGTGAATAATTGTCGGCTTAGTTGGTGTCTGAAGCAAAAATTGGCGCCACCCCGTTAGTCATGATGAATATGCTGAAGCTTTTTGTTTGTTATATTATTTAATGTACAAACGCTCAGGTATTATTGTGTCACCTGCTAGAGGTGTTTTTCAAATACTCAACAAAGAAGCATATGTTCAAGTAACGAACGAAGAGAGTATTGACTCATGAACAGGGCAACAGCTCAACATCTTTGTTGTTGTTCATCGAACCAAATAAGAAATGAAGAATGACATCATAAGAAATAAAGTACATGTTTAAACATGACTAAACGAGATTAAATAACGCGTGTAAGAATATAACACTTAGTTTAGGAGGCCATTGGTGAGTAGTTGTAGCGTTTAGGGAAGTTTGAAAAAAAAGTATTTCTATTATCCGAAATCGAATCTAATACAATTCAAAATGTCTTTAAGAAATAAATTTATAAACTCGATTTGTTTGTATAACTCTAAAGTTAATTCATAAATATAACTCGTTTATAGTCCGTTCTTCCTTTTCGACAATTAACGTTTGCTTTTAATAAGTAGCAAAGGGTGAATGAAAGATTTAAATGAGTCTCTTTGTTTGTGCTCTAAGCGCTTAAGCCCACCTTTGTTATATAAGTATATAATATATATATAATATATAGATTATATGTAATTATACGAATATATATAGCTATATATAATATTGATATATATTTATATTAAATATATACTTAATATAATATTATAGAATAAGATAGGTAAGGAGGGAGAGTAATTACAGTATATATATTATATTATAATATTATAAGATATATTATATATATGAGTATATATATATATAATATATAGTATAGGTATTTATATTAAAGAGTATTTTTTATTGACTTTCTTAAGGATTTTTTCTTTGGTGTAATTGTTTTAGTTATTATGGCTATTATAGTTTCATTTTTTAAATTATAAGACCATTTGTAGGTAATGTTTGAGATATATTTTTTTTTTATATGTAGAGGGATATATGATTTGCATTTTTTTTTAAGGTATATATATATAATATGTTATATATAGTATATAATCTATAATGGATATCTATAGTATATATATAGATATATATATATAAAATAATAATATATATTATATTTATTATATATAGATTATATATATATATAAGTTTATATATATATATATAGATAATATATATTATAATATAATATATATATATATATTATATAATATAAAAAATGAGTATATATAATTTTTAAAAACCAAACTGCATTTATTCGACAAAACTACATTGCAGATACATAAAAAATAGACTAACATTTCGCGAATCGAGCGTGAAAAATTTAGAGTGGGAGTAATAGAGAGAAAGTAAATGACTGCGTATATAGAAAAAAATTATAAATAAAAAAAATGCAAATGTACTATGTGTTTAGATTTCGGTATCTCGGTCGGTTTATGAGTATGATTTACGCGTCAAGGAACGCCAGAGTTTTTTTTGTTTTTTTTTTAAGCTAAAAAAACCTTCAGATAAACCACAAAGATGGAACGAGTCAGGGTCCGTCGGTTTCACTGGCAGCAAGACGAGAGGGGGACGGTCGTCGCCCCCTCTCTGTCCCACGTCGGCTCGAGCCCTTAAAAAAATTTAGAAAAAAATTACACATGTTTCTCGAGAGCAGGACAAAAACAATTGTTTATCAACTCTTAGGCTCCTTCTATTGCAGAAACGGAAATGGAACAGTTGTCGTACAATTTCGTAATGTATGTATTTACATTATTATAAAAATGAAAACCTTATTTAAGAATTTTCTATTTTTTTATACATTTTTTGAACTAAAAATTCTTCACATGATTAGCAAATATGTCATTGTTGTTAGTGTAACATTTGTTTTGTAATAAATGCATGTTACTAAAGTAAAGAGACTTACCAATAATATATATATATATATATATATATATATATATATATATATATATATATATATATATTATATATATATATATATATATATATATATATATAATATATATATATATAAGGCTAAAATTCAGAATGTTGTCAAAAAGGATATATTTTCCATGATGTTGCCTAGAATAAAAAAAAAAAAAAAATGAAATGTTCCAATAAGCACAAAATAATATTTCGCAGATATAATAGAAAACATTTCAAATCTTAATTTGCTTCTGAAAAACACTAAGGCTATGTAGTTGTACCCAAATTTATTCAGATTTAACGCTATCATGTAGATATGTAATAGTATACATTGAAGAAATGACAGGTGGCAAAATTGTCGACAAGAGATCGTAGATATTCATTATTTGTCCACCACCCGATCGTCGGGCGGCAGAACTGGCAACCATCAGTTCGTGACCAAATCTCTGGACAGAAATGGTAATTATCAGTTAGCCACCGTCTCTCTGGACAGCGAATATATTTTTGGACGCAGAGTCGATTTTACGATCGTAAAACCCGAAATTTGAGGCTTTGAACATCAATTACTCCTTCTTTTATGGGTTCCGTGTCACAATTTAACGCATTTTAAGTTCGGCGAATCTGATATTCGCCGCCGATCAAGGTAAGGAACACGGTTAACGATCCCTCGAAGACTATGTTTAGCTACTCTTTAGCTACTAGTACCTAAATATGGTAATCTTAAGATTTAGATTCACTTTATCTACAGAGAGTGTATTTTAGGATAATCTAATTAGGCTTAAGTACACAGAATCGAAGTCGGAACCGGAGGCAAAAAATTTTTTTGGTTGCATAATGCATGATATGTGAAACCATATTAATATATGTTACGAAATTATCCTTAAATAATACTTGTTCGTACTATAAAGTTTGGATCTCTTGCCAAAAATACAATTTAGTAACATTTGAAGATGTCCCCTTAATTTATTGACATTTTAAATTATTCTTTTTTTTTTCTTTTAAATAAACGGTTACTAAATTTTTTCAGTTTTAATAATTAAGTATTTGATTATTTTTTGTAATACTTCATGTCATTTTCTTTTAAGTAAGAATTTGTGAAAAATGATGTTCCCAATATATATATATATATATATATATATAATATATAATATATATATTAAATATAATAAATAAAATATAGTATATTATTATTATAGTATTTATTAGAGTAATAGTTACTATAATAAATGACCATAGTATATATTATATTAATATATTATATATACTATATATATAATATGATACTAAATTTGTAGATATGTTACCTTTGGTACTTTTTAATCTTTTCAAATAATATTCAATTTATCTGATTCACAAGAAATATATGTACAATAACCTTCAGAGATAGTTAAGTTAAGTTTAGTTTTAAGAAAATTTACTAGTGAAATGGCTTCTGGCAAATTCCAGAAGCTTGCCACTAAAGAATTTTTTTAAAAACTTTACTTAAACTAAATTGCAAGATTTGTATTCGTAATACTTATATATATTTATTCACGACTTATTATAATTTCTTTAATATCACGAAAAACGTCACTATCTAACACAGTATTCTAACAAAACTCATTCTAAATAAGTACGATATTTTCTACTACTATAATAATAATATTCAACATTATAGAAATATATTTTAAAAAATAAGTATTAATATATATATATAAATAATGTAATGTATATTTATATTCTACACTGTATTTTCTAAGCTATATTTGATATAAATATATAAATAATGTTGATATTCACACCATAAATCAGTATCAGTAATCATAAAAATAGTGAGTACCATGAAATAAAAATTAATATGTTATATTATATGAATATTAATAATTTAATATTACTATATATATATATGTATGTTAACTAAATTTGCAACCTTAAATTTAATTTAAAATATTAGAGATTATATAACAAAACTTGTATTCATAAAATACTGTATGTTAAAACATTTTTGGGGTGATTTATACTTTACTGACTATAAATATGTATATATTTATCTATTTAAATTGATGTATAAATTTATGTAAAAACACTCGTATTCATTCGTCATATCGCATTATCCGCATTAAATATAGCTTTTGCAAAATGATTACCATAATACCATTCAATTATAACGTTTCGATTTAGTAGTTATATATGTAATATATGTATATACTTGGAATGAGTTTGTATAATTTGTTAGTTTTACGGCATTTACTTAAAATACAGTAGAAATATAAAATACCTTTGAAAAATACACTACCAACACGATTGAATTAACAAGCCAGTTAAAAAAATCTGAAACACCAAATAAATTCTTTAGATTAATTAGTTAAAATTATATTGCAAACCAACTATCTAAATTCTTTGATCAATAAGTGCCACCAAACTTCGCTACATGCATTTAGAATTCAAGTGTTTAATATCCTAAATTTCTAATACATATATTGAATAATATAATTATTTATATTATATAGGTAAATGATAATATATATAATAATATGTATAAGTGATTAATTTAATAATACAATGAATAAATAACATATTGTGAGATAATAATATAAATAATAGTGTAGTTTATCATTAATTAGATATAGGCCATATTTTACACCATAAAAGCCAGAAAAAAGACTGAAATTATATATTAATTTAATTTTCAGTATATATATATATATAATATATATATATGGTAATAGTCCGGGTTGTATCTTAAATTTGAGCGTCGTACCCATAGCTAGCAATGTATCACGTGCATGTTATTTTGCAATTAGATACGTAAGTTTATCAGATATCGTTTTAACCCATTGTAATATAAGTAAAGTTCTGTTCGAATAATCAATTACACAGAAAGTGACATTTTGCGCTTTATGCACAAGTTATCATTAAAATCAGAAAGCTAGTTCATACAATCAGATATTAATTATAAGTAAAATAATATTACCTTATTCATCACTCAAAGAATAGCAAGCTCAAGGAACCTTTGAAGCCTTATTCACAACAAACACAATATAAATATACTATATACATCTTAAAATTAAAATATCTTCTTAAAATTATATATAATTAAATTTATATTCAATATTTCTCCAATAAATTTTTTCACATATTATGATTAACATCATACGTGATGCATAATAATATTTTTTCATATCGTAGTCATTAATTGTAATCAGTTTATATATTTATTCACTTTTTTGCATTCACTATATTGCTCCATGAAGTTCTTCATAATTGATATAACAAATCTAGCGAGTACCCCTAGAGTAACCGCATAGATATTCAGTGTTCTGTGTCTCACCCGTTCCTCTTGGAGTGAACGTAGCGGGAAGGCTATCTCTTGCTAACCCCACACATCCTACAACACACACCAGCGACAATAGTCACAACTGCCCCCCCAATTGATATAACAACTTGTGAGATTCGCAAAGAAAATATCATATGAATCTCCATTAGGGGGCTCGCAAGCGTATTGTTACATGTAAGAAGAGTTTCGAATATTTGGACCCACGTTATTCCAAACTTTCGCAGTTCCAAGTAATCCTCACGAGCTATTGTTCTGATATACATAATAGCCTGGCTTTCTAACTATATGAAAAAGTATTCGTGCTAGTATATCTAAATCATAAAAAATACACTTTCACAATATACCAAAATTATAGTTATATATTAATATTATAAATACTATTCTATTTTATATATACTATATAATATATCTATAATATATATTAATATATAAAAATATAATAATGAGTTATATAACAGTAATACTATATAATTGAATCTATAACTATAATTTCCAACGTAATATTAGAAATTATTTTATAGGTTATAATTTATTAAAATTGTATAATGTTTGTATTTTATAAACTATATAATAGTATTTATATATTTTATGATAAAGAAATAAAAATGTGCAAACAATTATTCCCTTATAGTTAGAAAATAAAAAATATATTTTACTAATATATTATAAATAATAATCGTATAGAACCAGAATATAAAATACTTTATATAATTATAATAGTATTGTATTATATATATAGTTATGATATATGTCTAAATTGACGGTTTTTAATAAATTACTATATATATATATATAATTTATATAATTATATTATAATAAATTATAAATTAATATTTAGTTCATAATATTATCAATTTAATATTATCATAAATTATTATGTAGAAAAGAAATTATTGTTTTAATTTAAAATAATTTTATTAAACTTCCATCTAATATATAAATTACGTATATTTATATCATATAATATAATATTCACTCTTAAACCAAATATGAGAGAGAGATAGAGAACTCTTAAAAGTACGATTTTTCATAGAATGAGAGATGTACAGAGCAATGTATGAATATAGAGAGATATCGTAATCTATAAGAAAGATGAAATAATTCAGCGCGTTCTGAGAACGAACCGCTGAGTTAACTATACTCTTCACAATATTTTTAGTAAACACAAATATTTATTTAAAGTTCCGAATTATATCTATATTAATTATAACTACTCTACATGCTGAACTGATAAATATATAAAATCGTTACACACTCTTGGAGACTTTTTTTATTTAATTGTATATTCACGAAACACATCAGAAAATTCCATTTTTTGCATAACGAAAAATTCACCCACAATTCTATATATGCTTCTAAACGATATAATCAATATACATTTATTATGTCAAGGTCAGTATAGTGAAAACCTTGATAATTGAAATCTATTTATAACGATTGCATTAAGGTACTCAATTTGTATCACTTTATACCATTTATCCAACAAAAGCTAGAAGTCTTCCTATATGAACGATTTTTGCATATATTATCAAATTTATACTATTAAATAAAAGAGTTAATCATTTTATACTATAAATTATATTAATATTTGGTAAATTAATATATATATATAGGTATAATTATTAACAAAATTGAGTTTTTTACGGATTTTCCAGCATTGAAAAAATAATGTGTTTCATTGAAATATTGCAATTTCACAATAATAAAAGCAAAATAGACGAAATTATATTTTTTCCTTCAACGGAATCGTTTCACAGTTAACTGAGTTTGTATAATAAATACATATTAAGATATTTATTTTATTTATACTATATACAAATATTTCTTACCTTTACGTGTAAATAACCTATTATAAATATAATATAAATAATCTTAATATAGTCTTGTCATTTAATATAATTTACGCACTACTTTTTCTTACACTTTCACATTACAAATGTAAAAACTAACTTGATTATAACTGAGAGATATATACCCAGTGCAAAACAATTAACGGACAAACCTGACAAAAGCTCTTAAAATCAAGATGACTGACATAAGATTTTTTTTTAAGAAAAGTTTACATAAACATCAAATTTTATGATACAGTAAAGAACTATATGGCATTATATTTCCAAAGTAAAAGTGCTCGCCCCTAAATGATTATCATTTACAGTAACACACATTAAAACTTGATCTATACTATTATAAATTTGATACTTTGTGAATTTAGATCTTTTAAACTTATAATGAAAAAAAAATTTAGGACTTTTTTGTCAGATAAATAAGTATCTGACACAATATATATATATATCACCAATATTATTATCATTAATTTTATGAAAACTGTATTTAATAAAAAAGAATCTTTCAAAGTTCTTTATACTTTATACTTTATCACTTAATATTGTTAACGGTTACAACTTTAGAACTCTAAAAAGTACGAATATTCCTAAATTTACATTGAAATTATTTGATAAATACTTAAAAATTTAAGTATTTGACACGTATTTTCTATAAGATATTGAAAAATATATAATGTTTTCAATGTTATGATACTTGGAGAAAGCAAGAAATACACTTTTATTTATAGTATTTATTAAGTCTATTTAAATATGACGTTTTTCTAATGACAATTATTCTACTAAATTATATCAAATTTATGTAGTATTTTAAGTATATAGGTACATACTAATACAAATATATCATTCATAATTAGTTTACAAACCTGTTATTAATATACAATAAATTATTATATTAACTTTCAAAAATAATTACACCTTTTTCTTTAATATTATTCACATTACATATAATTATATAGTATACTCTTATAATAGAGTTCAGTAATCTTTATTCACTTAAAATTATCAACATTGAAATATTATGTAATGCTTAAAATTGAATTTTAACGGTATTTCAGCAATTTTTAAATATTAAAATGGTGTTTCATTTGAAATGTTGAACACAGAACTAAAAACTAAAGAGAAATTTAATAATTTTATTAGGTCTTATAATAATTGACTTTATTAATTGAAATTTCACATATATTATATATA
>JABUQX010015033.1:5000-17500 GCA_015478945.1 Trachelipus rathkii
AAATTATATAATATATATATATATATATATATATATATATATATATATATATATATATATATATATATATATATATATATATATATATATATATATATATATACTATATCATACAGATATAGATAAAATATTTTCAATATCTTTGATCAATTTATTCAATGAGAAGAAAACCGCATTGAAGTGATTGGCTACATGAGTAACATCGAGCCACCCACTTTATTCAATAAATAAAACTTCAACATTCAAGAGCTTTTAACTTTCAAGCAATATTTGAATCGGATTGACCTCCCACGCTCTTTAAAAAATCCTTCTTCTTCCTTGTTTGTTTTTTTTTTTTAGCAAAGGTTGATAAAGAAAGAAAAAAAAAAAAATATACTTTTTTTCCCTCTCCAAAACTTAGGGGTATGATTATAGCAAGAGCAATACAAATATTAAATTGCATATGGTATAGGTAATAAGTATAATTAATAGGATAATTAAATGAGGATTCATATGGTATAGGTTAGGATAAAAGCAGAAAATATGAAAATAAGGATTAGGAAATTAAAAAAATGAAAAGAGATGAGTTAGATTTCAGGTTTTTAGAAATGAAGAAATCAGGAAAATAGGAAACCATATTTAAATCAATTAAATGGAGAAACAAATTAATTGGAGACAAGTAAATAGTGAGCTAATAACATGGGTTATGAAATATATATATATATATATATATATATATATATATATATATATATATATATATATATATATATATATATATATATATATATATATATATATATATATATATATATATAAATATATATATATATATATATATATATATATATATATATATATATATATATATATATATATATAACTACTTTATATATATATATATATATATATATATATATATATATATATATATATATATATATATATATATATATATATATATATATATATACCAAGAAAATAAGTAATACTAAGAAAAATAGGAAATAGAGCTAAGATTAATAGGAAATATCACATAGGCTTAAAATCAAGGTGGTTGGCTTAAACCATCTTGTTTTTTTTTTTGTTTTTTCTAATAAAAAAAAACAATTAAACAAGAGCTCTAAATAAAAATATACTGCTAATACATCTAATTATATACTTACATGGTAATAAATGGGGGAAAATATTAGTAACTCAATTTTAAAAAATGATAACATCAAAAACATAATTAATAAATAATTAATTATTGTCATTCATTCATAATTAATAAATAATTATTAATAATTAATCAAAGAGTGATAACTTTTAATCATTTTAAATTTAAAAAAATGATAATCAAAAAAATAATTAATAAATAATTAATTATTTCATTCATCAACAATTAATAAATAATTAATAATAATTAATAAGGCGATAACTTTAATCATTTTATTTCTTTGAGTTAAAAAATTGCAATTAAGATTTTAAAGTAAATAAACATTTTTAGGGATTAGCTCCCAAGTTATATCCGAGAGGGAGGAATTTTTCAAACAGTTTATCTCCCATACTTTTAATATATCACATATTAACAACACACATCTATCAATTAAATATTTTCACAATTTAAAATCGCTCATTTAAAAAGAACATTTTGTTAATAGTTTGAAAGAAAATATGTTGCTCATATATATATATATATATATATATATATATATATATATATATATATATATATATATAAATATATATATATATATACATATATATATATATATATATATCTATATATATATATATATATATATATATATATATATATATATATATATATATAACTTTATCTCTTAATAATATATATATATATATATATATTAAGAGTGTACAGATACCTGAAAAGAGGCCGATACCGATACTCTATTTTTTAGGTGCTGATACCGATACCAATACCGATACTTCAATTAATATATTAAATACACAGTAATATGATAGAACATTTGTGTACTGCTAGCCAACTCAGGATTGTATTCCCTGTACAACCAATACTTGGTCATTTATTTCATATTTGGTTGTGCCCAAGTATATTTATTTTATAAATTAAAATAGCATATTTAAGGAATAATAAATGCAAATATAATATTAATAACTTTTTTATGTTTCTGTTTATTCAAAAATTAATCCATTTCCATTTTCCAGTAAGTATTAAGAAAGTTTAGCTACTAGCTATTATGTTTTAACATGATTACAATTTACAAGAAGATTCTTTAATAGCTACTATATAAAGAATAAAAATAATGAAAGAAGAAACCTCAATTAATCACCTAAAAAGACAAAAAAAAATCTATTATTCAAACATGACATAATAATAATATACTCCTTTAAGATAGATATCATTCAATACTCAAATTCAAAAATTCTCAAATTGTGATGCAAAAACATTAAGCTTTCACTAGTATCTGGCGAGAGCCTGTTCCTTTTTGGGGTGTTTACATTCCCACCTACACTAAAAATACGCTCGCTCTCGACTGATGAAGGAGGGGCTGATAAATATTTGCTTGCAAGCACTGATAATAATGGAGCCTCATCTCCTCTTTCACAGATTGCAAATTTAAATTATCTTTGCTCCTTGATGACTGTCTCTTCAGTTTTTTCGATGAGGTTCCTTGGTGTGATTCCTTTGAAGGTGAATGAGATGTCAATTCAATTTCGGCCATGAACTTATCAAAGTCTAACATATCCAAATCCTCTTCATCTTCAGTAGGTTTATTTGCTGAAAAGCCACCATCGTCACTATCAGTGCTGTTGCCAGGGGTTGCTGATAAGGCGGCTTCCACTTCTGTGAATCTTTTTTTTTGTCACGCGAGCAAGCTCCTCGGTTATGCTATTTAAATGCATTCTAGAAATGGTTCACCGTCGGAGATGCCATTCTTGTGGGGTTTCAGCTAGCTTAAGGAATTCCTTATTAGAACCTTTTATATATCGAAACTAGATTTATTATTGAATCTAAAAGTTTCTCATAATTCTTCACCCAAAAAGTAAGAAGTATCGGCCAAGTATCGGCCATATTAACCAATACCGATACCAAAAAAAATACTGCCGATATTGATACCGATATCGATACTATCTCTATCGGTACATCTCTAATATATATATATATATATATATATATATATATATATATATATATATATATATATATATATATATATATATATATATATATATATATATATAATAATATATAATATATATATATATATATATATATATATATATATATATCAGAGAAGGAGGTACATGACTGGTAAATTTAGAAGAGCAACGTAAATTATAATACTAATAGGATAAGGTGAGTGATACAATAGTTCGACGGCTAGAAAAATTAGAGAGAGTTTGAGAGTAGGAGATTGGAGAGAGAGAGAGTGAGTGAGAGTAGAAGATTGGAGAGAGTGAGTGAGAGTAGGAGATTGGAGAGAGAGTGAGTGAGAGTAGAAGATTGGAAAGAGAGTGAATGAGAGTAGAAGATTGGAGAGAGAGTAAGTGAGTGAGAGTAGGAGATTGGAGAGAGAGAAAGAGTGAGTGAGAGTAGAAGATTGGAGATAGAGAGAGTGAGTGAGAGTAGGAGATTGGAGAGAGAGTGAGTGAGAGTAGTAAATTGGAGAGAGTGAGTGAGAGTATAGGAGAGTTAATAAGTCGGCACATCCTAGACTACACTCTGTTATTGAGAGTAATATGTGTGTGTTTGAAACCACCCCAGATATGTGATTCATACTTTATACATCCATACAGCGCCCTTATGCAGAACAAGCAACTGGGGTGATGAGATGTTCCCAAGGGGCCTCAGATCGCCCAACTTCCTAGAAACTTGTCAGAAAGAACATTTTCAAGAATAGAATTAACAATGGAGATCTGGAACCGGTTTGCCAAACCAGTTCGCCAAATTGGCAGTTAAAGTTTTTTCCGGAAAATAAACCGGTAGTTAACTTATTTCCTGCATAATTAAGCATTACAGCGAACAGGCAGCAAGATCTTATGTCAAAGGAGAGAATCGTTTGATAGAATTTTGGCAACTCAACATTGAAGATACAAGGTTAGGATAAAAACGAAATTAGATATATGGGTAAAATTAACAAATAGAAAGACACATGGTAATATAGAAAGGCCCATGGTTAAATAGAAAGGCACATGATTAAATAGAAAGACACAGGGTTCAATAGAAAGACACAGGGTTCAATAGAAAGACACATGGTTCAATAGAAAGTCACAGGGTTCAGTAGAAAGACGCATGGTTAAATTGAAAGACAAGATTAAATAGGAAGACACAGGGTTTAATAGAAAGGCACAAGATTTATTAGAAACAGGGTTCAATAAAAAGATACGGGATTCATTAGAAAGACACAGGGTTTAATAGAAAGACACATGGTTAAAAAGAAAGACACACCGTTCTATAGAAGACATAGGAATAGGTTGAAAGACACAAGGTTCAGTAGTAAGAAGCAGGGTTAAATAGAATGTCACAGGGTTGGTTCAACAGAGAGGCACAGGATTAAATAGGAAGACTAAGAGTTCAATAGAAAAATACAGGATTAAATAGAATGACACAGGGTTCAATGGAAAGAAACGGGGTTAAATAGAAAGGCTCTGGATTAAATAAAAAGACACAGGGTTAAATAGAGAATGAGTACAGCGGTTCATAGAAAGAACACTAAGGATTCCATTTGTTAGAAAGACACATATAAGTATATTAACAATAAAAAGTTTACACAGGCGTTCTAACAGAAAGACAAGGAATTAAATAGAAATACTCCTGGGATTAATAAGAACCGCCACCACTTCAGCGTAGTATAAATAAACTAAATAAGACAGGTGATTATAATATTGACAAGACTAAAACTTTAGAGTTTTTTATAAACAGAGTGGACACAGCTACTCAGTATGTTGTAAGGACCACATGCGGGTTAAATAGATTAAACGAGTACTGTACAGTATTCATTAGGTAAATTATACAGGGTTCAATCATGAAAATAGGTACATACAGGGTTATATGTTGATAAGACACAGAGTGATTATTATTCAATAGAAGTCAAAGGTTTAAATGTGAGAAAAAACACCTGGAAAAACAAAGACATAAGGTTGAGATTAAAATAGTAAAAATTGAAAAAAAAAGAGGTTAACGAAAAAAAATATAAAGATTAATATATAGAGTTTGTAAATAACAAGTGCAATAAGAAACGATATAATGTTAAGAATAAATAAAGTAATGTTATCCACAATAATACGAGTTAATATCTAATTATATATATATAATTGGAAATGAATCATATAAATTAATTGAAAAGTTACAATATAATTTTTAATATAAAAGTATAAATAAGGAAGCTCTGTGAGTATAACTCATAAATAAATGAATATAATATACCTAATGTAAATAAATAATAAAATATAAATGCAATAAATCAAATTATCATAAACATAGTACGATCTTAATAATTACTATAATAAATATCAAAAATTAATATTTCCAATAAGATTTTAAATATAATTAATATTTTCCCCTACTGTAACGTAACATTATCGTCAAGTGAGCCGATACATAAAAATTACTAGTAAATAAGGAATAGTATAATAACGCTGTAAGTAAAGTACCATTACTCGTAAACTGTCTATTCGGATATCTCCTAGTTAAGTGATTACTAGACGTATTTTTCCCCTCTTAAGATTACATGTGAATGCACATATGATCTTGGTGATGGTAGTCGAATAATACTTTAATTATAACAACTAAAAACTTTTAAGAACTTACTTATGAATTGTGAGTAGTATAATATATATAAGTTATTTACTCGAAACTGTACGATTTATCTAACTTTGTTATTAACGAAAATAAAATTGTTCAATAATAATAATATAATGTTATTTATTATATTATATTATATTTATATACAATATAATTAGATATATATTTAAAGTATATACTCTAACTATATATATATATATATTATATATATTATATATATATTATAATATTATATATATTTAAATTATATATATTATACTAATATTATATTATATTTTATTATTATTATTATTACGATACTATATATATATATATATAAATTAATTAATAATAAAATATAATAAATAATAATATATAATAATTAATATTAATAATCTATTATAATAATATATATTATAATATAATAATAATAATAATAAATATTTTATAAAATATAAATATAATAAAATAATATAATTAATTATAATATTATAATTAATTAAATTAATAATATATTAATAAATCTATAAATATAATATATATGAATATACTACAATAATAAATCTCTATTTCAGTCAACATAATAAATACTTACAATATATACTATTAATTATATATATGTAATACAATTAATAATTATTTAAATATTATTATATTAATATTAATCCATTAACTTTCTACTCAATTAGTTAGTATAATTAATCATAAATAATATAATATATTATTTAGAGTGACCTGCTCTTATAGTGAAATAAAACTATATAAATCTCCATGAAATAGGTACTATTCAGCCTATTAAATTATTAGATTAATTAATCACATTCAACTATAATTATTAATGCTATTACTTGGTGAATGTTAAGAAACTAAGTCTTGAGTGCACTAAACTTTTAAAAACTGATAAGACTAATATATTTAATTTGGTTTCTTAATGATTTTATTAATTATTTATCGAAATATTTATTTATACCATTGTAAGTCCTGCCGTTGTAATACCTAATATAATATATAATATTATTAAAGTAATATTTTCTATTGAACATAATATACTCCTTAAATCACCTATATATTTCTATAATATTCTATGAGAAAATTAATTTTAATAACTAATATTTAATATAAAATAGTCGAAAGTAAGCATATATGAGCTACACACAAATTTATACAAATATGTTCGTAATATATAGACAGAATATGCTCATACTGGCAATAGATTCCTAATCCAGTAGAATAGACAATGAAATAAGAGTGACACAAAGTAGCATAAACTAATAGATATTAGAATACTTGAAAAGGGCCTGATTATAAAAGTAAGAATTTCAATAAGATTACAGCGTTATCAAAAATACGATCTACATACTTTTATGCAAGAATAACAATCAATAATAGTCTTCAATGTGATCAGTAGGCGAGCATACACATAACCAACATATGGATATGAGGACCTTCATGGATTATGTATTTTCATTAAATACATATTCATAACTTTATTTATTAGCAGTATTCTCTCATTATCTGTGCCAAATATTGCGTAACTTTATTTTTAATATTTACTTATCACTCAAGAATCATCTCTCAGCTATTCCTATTGACTTGAGAGCAATATCTCGAACCTCCTTATTTCCTCTAGAATTTGCAAAGTAAATACCTGAACCACACAACATCGACTATCCCAAAGACCACATTGTTCTTCCCCAATCAGCTTATCCGTAATAATTTTAACATTATCTATTATTTATTATTCGATCATAAATTCTATTTAAATTTTATTGACAGTTTTCAATAGAGTTTGGCCAAAAGTTTTGATTTCTAAACTTTTCCCCTTAGGCATTTATCCTTCTCTCTGTGACATTCTCTCCGATTTCCTCTCAGACTGTTCTAAAAGACAGTTGTTGACGGCCATCTTTCATCCTTTAAATCTATAAATAGTAGTGTTTCTCATGGTTCTGTCCCAACCCAAATTCTTTTTCTACTTTTAGTTAATGACCTTCTTTCTATTACTTCTTCATATATCCACACCTACGTCGATAACTCCACCTTTCATTACTTCCAATTTTGAGTCGAAGCAAAAGTTTGAGTGTAGAGTTTAGTCTACCAATATTTTAAAATGGCACTTGTGCCATCTAAAGATACTTGAGTACGAAAGGAGAAAGAAGAAAAGTTAGAATTAGCATATTTAGCAAAATTTCGAAAAAAGGAGTAATAAAGAAGATCCACAAAGGTAACTGCATTTTCTACCGAGAAAGGAGGTTTATAGTGATACAGAGGATAGATTATACCACGCTTCCGGGATGAAATAATAGTAGACGAGATTCAGGAATTGAAGGATGGGACTAATTTCTGAAGGCAGTTCCCATCGATGAATAGCACGAGAACAAGCAAACTTAATCAAAGGTTTTTAATCTTAGTTGAAGGGAAAGAGTGTGGTATGTGCGCCTCCATGCCAAAGTAAATTACCTTAGTTATGCCCTATGTGCAATCAGAGGGACTCATTTTGTCAGAATAAATCATTACAAAGTAAATTAAAAAGGTACGACCACAATTCTGACCTTCTTGAGCTACTGAATAGCCGGAAACGTTTCATCGCTGTAAGTGTGATCTTTTTTGCTGTAGACTTGAAACAATGGGACAGGATGCAGGGATAAAGTGATCGTATGAACCCAGAGACGAAAGGGTTTTAACAGTATAAGGAGAAAGAGGAAAAATTAGGGAGTGGCCAACTATGTTGGGTTCATCTTCAAGACTGGATTCGGATTGGTAACTGTATCATTTGCTCAAGCATATTCCGTAGAGAAAAAGAGAATCATGAGGATTCTGTATCATGAGGACAAGAAGAAAGCCATTTACAGTCGCGAGTGTTGAAACCTCCTAAATATAATTTGAAAAAAAATTAAAAGGAGATAGAATGTTCTGTATCTTAGAATTCAGATAGTCAAAGAACATAGGATAGTTATTAGAGTTAGGATAAAAAGAAAAAAAGAAAAGATTTTATTGAAAAATTGGCACGTGAACTAAAACCAAAAGATGAAAAATTAGGAAGATCATAAAATTAGCAGCTCAGGAGTAAATGACATCATCACGCGTATCTGCACAAAAACCACTTTTGGTTGAATATTTTTAATAGGCAGAATAGGCAACAAAGTATGATTTACTGTCACCAAAACACCTGAGTTTCAGTCAGGAACAAGAGGTGAAGTCCAGATTCTGGAAAAAGAGAGGTGGAAACAAGAAAGTGTAATTTAGAATAAAAACTCTGAATGTTGCTTAAAAAAATAAATCGTACACCTGGGTAAGGCTCTGGCGAAGAAGCTAGCGACGAGAAAGATCCCTATAGTGCTATCACAGCGTAAATGCCATCTCCATATCGCATGTAACGAATCTGTTCTCACTTCAAGTGACTCGATGGTGTGCTAGTGAGTGATGAAGCGGGAATATATTAGATTCCTAATTACCTATAGCATTTTGTCGAGTCTCATGTGTTATTATTCCCTCTTTTTCATATTACTCAGATTTTCTAATAGAAAATTGTATAATCGATGTATAAGGTGTGTGATAATCAGAATGAGTTATCGATTAGGATTAAGTATTTATCACTAGTTATAGGTATATATATAGTATATATATAAATATTAGGTTTAGGTTAGGTTAGTATATATTATGGTATCTTAGTAATTGTATTATAGGATCCTATACTAATTTGAATTTTGAAACTAATTAATAAATTTTATGCTAACTTGATCGTTATAATGTATAGATCCTAAATATATATATAATTCTATATATAATACTATATAATATATATAATATTATTATATATACTGACTTATAAAAAAAGGTGGATGATGATATATATATATCATATATATATATATTATATATATATTATATATATACGTATTATAATATATATATATAGTATATATACCCATATAGTTATTTATATATACTACATATATATAGTATAATATATATTATTATATTAATTATATAGTAGTATAGCTATAAACTATGATAAACTTATACTATATATACTATATATATATATATATATATTATATATATATAATATAGTATATATATAATATATATTATATATATTTTTATTTATATATTATAGTTTATATATCTATATATATATGTATTATACTAAACTTATAACTCAGTAAATTATAAATATGATTATATAATAGATGACTCAGTTATATTACCTGTAAACATATATATTTTTTCTATTACTTACAGATATATATATATATATATATACCTATATATATATACCTGTATTACCAGATTGGGTTGGTATATTAGTATATATATATTATATATATAACGTTAAGTCATATACTATTATTACAAGAAGAAAAAAACCAAATAATAGAGTGTTATGATACCAAGTTATATTAATAGGCGAACGTTTTCGTGCGAAACGTGACTGTCATTCAATTCAGCCATACAATATGACTAAAAATGCAATTAAAATTAAAAAAAATTTACTCCAGTGGACTATCGCTCCCTCATTAACTAATATTTGTTTTAAAAATGAATATATGGTTATATACAAATTTTAAGAATTTTTAAAAATACGGTGATCACTTTTTTTTACTTTTACATAAGGATTAAATCAAGCTATCCTTGGGAAAACATCGCACAGACGATGTTATTTATGAAGTGAATTGCGAAAACACGATAACTGGCGCATAATGCACTCATGATATAGTAAAATGAATATACATATTGTGTGTGACTTCGTATATATAGAATAACTCAACCGTATTTATCGTTTCTAGGTGTGTATTTATTATTTACTTGCAAGTTCCTTTCTATACAGTAAATAATTCTTTATTTTCAGAAGAAAATTTATTGAGAACTATTATTATAATAAAAAGAAGCTACAGCCGTTTAGTATCGCACCAATATTTCGCCTGTATACTTCAAGCATAATAATAATAATAAATAATGGTGAATAATATAATAAATTATAATTATATCCTTATTAATAATAATAATCAATAAATATAATAAATATAATACTATAATATATAATCATATATATATATATCAATATATAATAATAATAATAATAATAATAATAATAATAATAATAATAATAATAATAATAATAATAATAATAATAATAATAATAATAATGAAATAATAATAAAATAATAAGTAATAATTAATATAATAATAAAAAAAATCAATAATAATAATAATATAATAATAAAAATATAATAAATATAATGGAATAATAATAATAATAATAATAGAATAATAATAATAATGGTGCAAATTTTATAACAAACATAAATAATACATAAACATAGTATAAAAACTAGTTTTGTTCATAGTGAATAAAAATTTTGTTCATAATAATAATAAGATATAAGATAATAATTAATATATAAAATAATGGTAATAAATGGTGCATATTATTAATGAATCAATAATAATAATAATCATACAAAATCATATAATAATTAATAATAATATAAACATAATAATAATAATAATAATAATATATAATAATAATAATAAATAATAATAATAATAATAATAATAATATAATAAGTAATAATAATAATATAATAAAATAATAATAATAATAATAAATTAATAATAATAATAATAATAACAATAATATAATAATAATAATAGTAATAATAATCTAATAATAATAATAAAATTTTAAATGAATGAATAATATAATAATAATAATAATATCAGCAATTGGCCAATAATAATAATATAATCAATCAATAATAATAATAATAATATAATAATATAATATAATAATAATAATATAATATAATAATAATATTACATAAATATTATTAATAATAATAATAAAATATAATAATATAAATAATACATATTATAATAATATTTAGTCAATATAATCTACATATAATAAATAATAAATAATATAATAAAATAATAATAATAATAATTGATAATAATAAAATCTAATTAATATTTTTTTTTTTTTTTTTTTTTTTTATTTTTTTTTTTTTTTTTTTGTTTTTTTTATTTTTTTTTTTTTTTTTTTTTTTTTTTTAATAAGTATAATAATCATAGTAAAAACCACAAGTACCATTATAATAATAATAATATAATAATAATAACTAATAAAATAAATAATAATATAATAATATACTCAACTCAATAATAAATAATAATAATAATCAATAACTATCTAATTAATTAATAATTACATATTAATAATTATAAGTAATAATAATAATATATATACTATAATAATTAATAATCATAATAAGTAATAAGAATAATAATATTATTGTGATAATCAAGGAGTTATCCTTATCATCCTTGTGAAAATAATGCATATATATTATTATAAAGTTATTTATTGTTAGTTTCTTGTAGAACAAAGGTTCGATGATCATGAAATCCTCGTCATCTCGCTTTTAACTCATCATTTATATTATCCATCTAATCATAATGACATTTTTATGGAGCAGTCACATTGCTTTCATTTATATATATATATATAATATATATATACTATATACTATATAATATATATATATATTTAATCAGATATATATTAGTAGCATCATGATATATATATATATAATAGTAATATATAATAGTCAAACCGTACTAATATATATATATATATATTATATAAATAATATATATAATATATATATATATATATATTATATATATATATATAATATATATATATAATATTATATTCCTATATATTATATATATATATATATAAGTATATATATATATATAT
>JABUQX010015034.1:0-10000 GCA_015478945.1 Trachelipus rathkii
ACAAAGACGACGAGAGAAGGAGATTTAACGGTGCGCAATAATTTAAGTGGTTGTGAGGAGATAAGGGAATAGAAGGTAAAGAAATTACTTGAAGAAGACCCGACTGCTCGCAAAAAATGTCAAATAGAAAAGTAAGATGAATGACAGAAATAGGAATTACGTCAATTTCATCTGCTAGTTCAAAATAATACATACTAGCATAGAATTTGGATATGATCTAGTAAATAAAAAGTAAAATGATATAAAATTATGATAGTTGATTTGTCTTAAAATTCCGAGAGCTAAACATAGAACTTAGAAAACACTGCTGATTACAAATACAGCTGAAGGATATGGAGGACAGGTCGGTACTGAATTAGCCTTGTTTATGAATAATAGAATCAAATAAAATTCTTTAACCACAATATATTTTTAATTTGGCTAAGTTCTGATATTGAAAGATCAATACAAAATAAGATATTAAAAATATGAGCCTCTTAAATTAGAACGTACGATATAAATGTAATATTGAACCAAACTTACGCAAGGTTCATCACCTGTTGATAATAAATACAGTAAGAATAATCAATAGTTTCATATTTTAAGCTCATAATGCAGTTTTAGAGATCAATAGTAGAACGAATCAAAATGCCAGGAATTTGTATATTTGTCGAACCATGTGATATTAAAATCAAACCACATCTAATATTATATATACGCGATAAATAGGTTAGCTTGCCGAGGACCTAATTTTAATATAATAGATTAGGCACTTAGCATACACACTACTAAAATTTATATAAGTATCTGTTGATTCTGACATTAAAGAGCCTTTCAAACAAAGATTAAAACTTGCCTTTTTGAGGATACTGAAACGATTTCCAATTTTTGTGTTCTTGGAAATATAAAAGAAAATGATTTTAGTATGATTATCTATATAAAATTATG
Source organism: Trachelipus rathkii (assembly GCA_015478945.1). Classification (NCBI taxonomy): domain Eukaryota; kingdom Metazoa; phylum Arthropoda; class Malacostraca; order Isopoda; family Trachelipodidae; genus Trachelipus; species Trachelipus rathkii. Next base: position 928 of record JABUQX010015034.1, read on the forward strand.
CGAACTAAAATCCGTTTGGAGTAATTAAGATGTAGTCCATTCCATTCTCAAGTACGCAATTACCATCAATATCACATAATTGCACTTCTACTTGTTGATGATTTTGATGTATGGAACTTAGGGAGATTTTTGTATATACCTGTTCTTATATTGGATATACTTAAGGTTAGTTCTTCATCTTCTTGAATAGTGAAATTAATTCGTGGCATTTCATAGGTCCTCATGTAATATTTAAACAATTATGGGTTCAATTTGCAACAATTTCAAAGTAATCCTCTCAAAGTTTAAAAAAAAATTTTAATCATTATAGCTGAGCTCTAGACAAATACACACTAATGTCCACCGCATCGACCTCTCATAAATACCATCCACCATTTACACACTTTTAGGACATGGCATCGCTTGCGGATACCTTCCTGCTGACAAGCTTCAATTGGAAAACTGATGAATTGATCCAAAAGATACTTGAAGATCTCAAGTGTATCCTAGAGAGAGTCAGCTGGTTACCTTCTGACCCACACACTTATTCGGGCCTCACTGCGAGAAGAATAAGAAGCAACAAAGTTATATTTTACATAACCACTACAAATAATAAAAGATATAGCGAAAGATATTTTACACAAAAATTAAGATTATAATTTTAACTATAAGAGAACTACAGACATGCATCATAAATAAAATAAAAAACAATATAACAATAAAAGCAAAAACCTGATAAGGAAGATTTATTGGCGGGATTAATGCGCTCATAATAATTTATAAGCACATTTCCTGATGCTAGTAAAGAGAATTAAGGTAGGTCTCCTAGTTTGAAGAATAAAGATAGTAGTGAGCTGCATTTTTCTTGTGTCAAAAAATAAATTACTAGGTGTCAAACGAGAACAATACTAGACAGGAGTATCTATTCCACTTCTAGAAAGCTTTTGCGGTAAAATTTAAAAAATGTCTAAATAGTAAAAGCTATATACAATTTTAAATAATAACTTTCACACCTGTTGGAAATAAAGTGAGTTCCATTTTATAGAATTTTAGTATAGTCTGTTGAAATTGGATATAAATAAACAGATCAGAAATGAATATATAAATAGAAAGCCAAAGGAACCATTAATTAAATAATCAGCTGAATTTTATTGAAACGGTATGTAAAATACACCCGATAACTTTTCATCATTTTGAAGGATCTCAGAATCCTAGTGATTACGACTCTAAGCATAACACAGAAGGTTTTTTATTAAAAAATTCACTTTTTAAATGGACTTATATTAAAACAACAATAAGAACGAAAGTACGAAACGCAAAAATCCCTTATAATAATAAATTAATGATTTTAATATTTAAATAATATTCAAACTTTTCTTTTGTACCCTTATTTAAATCAGACAGAGTTTCTCTTTGAATGAACTATTGAAGTGTTCAAGTTAGAACGAAAAATGTTTATTCTATAATTAAAACTTAAAGTTACATGAGAAAAACCGCCACTTTGTTTCCAAATTGTGACCCTAATTCAGATATGCTTTTATATGAATGTACTTTTCATTGTATATTTAAAATAATCAACAATGAAAATTTTCAGAAAGCACATATCAGTATTTAATAAACCCAAAAAATAAATCAAAGACAACAAAATTCCTTCCCGAAGGACAGGCAATCTTTTTCTTGATAAAACAATATAATGATGAGTAAAAGAGTAAATTTTTGCAAACTTAGATGCTGATTTTAATCAAAAAATTCCAATTTTGCTGCATAAAAATCACTCTTAACAGAACATAATAATATAAAGAATACATGAAACAATGAAACATGCAGGTGTAGATAAAGCTTCTTAGCTATAATAAGAAAAGGAGTTTTATCCATTCCAACAGCATATTTCAGTAATGTAAGAACATTAAAGACTGGCAATCAAATGTATAATTAATGTAGTGCAGAGATCATAAAAATAATTGTCGAAACCATTCAACAAAGATGTAGATGAATTATCAACAAAATTCCATTTAGAGAATATTTCTTGACCACATAGGACCTTTTAATATAAAAATAAATAATGTAGTAGAGATAGATTACATATAACTCACTTATAACCTTGCACCATAACAAACAACTTCAGAGCTGTAAACCTTGTCATGTAAAAGATGTAGCATAATAATGCTTATATCTCTGCTTTCAATGTTCATCGTTGTTTGACTTGTGATTTCCCAGCAACTTATAGTTAGTGAACCAGGGAAGTAGTTATAGTAAGCTCAGTGCAAATAATAAAATTTTTCAATGGTACATACTGTTGTTGATAAATATATTTAACACTCCAAACATAAATAGAATTCTAGAATTTCACCATACCCTGGAAATGCTATTTCTCTTCTCTAGGAGTGTTTAGTTGAATCGTTTAAGAGCACAAACAGCGTAAAACACATCTATAAATAATAGTTGCTAATACCGAAACAAGATATTAGATGCAGTTGATGAGTTTTTTCTTATATAGTTACGCGGGAAGCAAAAACCATGCTTATAACTAAAAGGCCGGTATCCAATCTTAACGCCGAGAGAGTTAAAGACATACCCTGGAGTGGAACTCCAGATATCCCATTTGCAAAACACCTGGAGATATGCTGAAGGGGATTAGGGAAGGTTTCTAGCTCTGGTCTGTTTCTCCTTCTCACTTCTGATTCCATGAAGGGTAGGGAATCATTTACAGAATGATAAGCCTGATTGGTCCTCCTTGTGAACTGACAGGATCAGTCTATATTTGGAGTTTCATAAATAGTCAGAAAAGTGAAATCTAATTTGAATGTGATTTGTACTATGATGAAGTTCTTGAGCCAAACTTCACAATATCTTGGTCCAGTCGTAATGTAGCAAGACGAAATAGAACACACAGAGCGCGACACGCTTCAGCTGGCAGTTGAGAGAGATGTCTGTAGCCATTAAAGAAAAATTTTGTAAACCATTACTATTTTTCAGTAGGAGACATAATATTTATTTTCCTTTGTAGTTTAGTGAGAAACTGTTTCTGGAGTAAAATAATTAAAAACCTAACAAAGAAACAATAACCCGACTACATACGGATACTTATAAATAAAAAGCATAACAAATGTTCATTGAGCAATCTGCCAGATAAACGTTTCCACCCCTACGATGTAAAAAGCAAGTGATGCTGAGCAGTAGAGTAAAAATGGAAAAGCTGCAGTTCAATGTAAGGAGCTACCATGAAAAAGCTCATAATCAACGGGCAACTTTAGTACATCTCCAGCAGTGGTTCATCTAATGGGTATCTGCTCTCCTGTCAACTAGAACACTTGATATGCATTTGAAATAACAATGTAAAGTAAATTTGCTATCAAATTTACTTTGCGTTCATTTATTTAATTCCAAATTCATTAGAAATTATATTTTGGCCACCTCCCAGTGTAAAAAAATATACATTGTAATCAATTGTATATTTTAAGTATTTTTGTTCTGTATATTATTATCTTATTTTTTATATACCTTGTATACAAGTATATTATTATATTTATTCTGTTTTTTTTCTCTTCTTTTTATTCAACGTGGCCATATTCGAAACGTGAAAGTTTGATTTTTATAATCCTTATTTGAGGATAATCAAAAATATAATATAATAAAATAGAAAATAATATAAATAAAAAAAATAAATACAGTCAAAAAATTATCAATAGCCAAGGTTTTGAATGCCCCTAAATGTGCCAGTGTACGTTCAGTAGAGCATCTTTGTTATACCTTTGGGATTTGACGAACGGCAAAAGCCCCCACCCTAAGTCTTTCGCCAACATTTGAGCATGACGGAAAGGGCTGCAGACCCTAAAATCACATTCTCTGGACGTAGAAAGCTATGTTTCTCCTAGTTCTGCCACAATCACTTGGCATAACTAAATGAATAATACATAAAAGAAAGGAATTAATAACAAGTACACCATAATAATAATAACAAAAAGTGAAACCACAAAAAGAAAATTAATCAATTATTTAAATCTAATAAATTTATAACATAATAATTTTCATTTCACCTATAAGTGGCTAGGCTACCAATAGGCCTAGACTGAAGCTAAGTTAGCCACCCATACAGCTAAATCCTTTGAGAGCGCCTTTCACCCCCAGATGAGGAGAGATTTATTAATTGGAGGATCTTCTTTTCTAAAAAAGGGTAAGCGAAATCAAACTAAATCATTTTAGCTGTTGGTGTAATCTAGTTTTTCATTGCCCTCCATATTGTGTATGGCATGAAAGAATAGAGAATCTTACCTAAATTTTATTATTAACGACTAATTGCTAAAAAGTTCTAAGCTAAGTTAAAAAAGGATCTTAAGAGTCCAAGTTTTAGATTTTAATACTAATAATGCAATAATACATAATAATAAGTAATACAAGATGAATAATCAATAATAGATATAATCAATAATGAATAATAATAAATAATATATATATATATATAATAATAATAATAATTATATATAATAATAATAAAAGAATTGAACCGGAGCTCTAAAAAAGTTTCCCCCATTCAGATGGTTCATTGGCTTCAAACTTGGATAGCTACACTATGAAGAGGCACAAGAACATCATCTATCTTCAATTAAGAGGACTTCTTTCCCCATATATTTTAGTATATTTTTTTTATTAATAAAAAACCCAATATTAATAGTTGTAAAGTTTTTTATATTAAGAGAGAGAGAGAATTTTCAAATGCACACTATCTTGGAAAGATCCACTCTTTGTATCGGTCGTTCATGATAATGTATGCATTCTCATTAATATTATTTTTCTGTGAATATATCTATATATATATAATATAATATATATATATTATATGATTATATATAGTATATTACTAATAGTATATTATATATAATATATATATATAGTATAAGTATATATATTATTATATATTATATATTTATATAACTATATATAATATATATGATAATATAAAACAACATACTAGTAGGGAGGTAGGATATTACCGAATAGCTGAGAGAGAAAAAAATATTTGAGGATTACAAAAATGAGTACGCTTGGTTTTTTTTATGGGTTTTCTTTTTTTTTTTTTTTCTTTTTTTTCCTTTTTTTTTTCTTTTTTCTTAACCTGTGACTTCAGTCTGTATTTCAGTCACAATAAGCAAAACATATTTTGTATAACATTATGTAAAACTTTCATGAGGATGTTTTTTAAATAATAAAATCAACTTAAAAAGAAACAAATGATATAACATGTGAAGATAACTTCACACGTCTGGACGTCACCTTTGTTAACAGAAGCATTCGAGAAGGAGACACGAAAGATATTATCTTTGAATTAACTTTATAAGAAATTCTTCTCCTACAAGATTATTATTAATTAAAATTTCAAGCATTATGCGCAGTTGGCTTCTTTGAAATTGACTCAAAGAACGTGTTTTTTTCTCCTTTCCTTGTAGAATATTCTTGTAGCAGAAAACTCCTTTGCCTCAAAGATCATTGGGCTTTAAATATATAATATATATATTAATATATATATATATTATATATATATATTATATACTACTATTATCATTATATATATATAATATATTATACATATATAACTATATTATACTATACTATACTATATATTATATATATATATATAATTTAGTAAAACTAGTCTGGTATACGACCAGTAGCCCAGAGGTGTTAATCGGCACGTCATGAAGAACGACATACTGTGTTCATCTAATTAACGTGACCGTAATTCATTAATATGTATTACGCAGCGAATACGACGCATAAAGGAAAAGTCCTGATCCGATGATCCTTCCGCTCAACTGCGAATCGGCTCCTAAGTTCTATAGACGGTACAGAAATTTATTTATCTACTTAAAAAAAAACAATGGCAAGAAAGTCATGTTCTAATGAGCAGTGGACCAGAATGAAAATATAACTATGAATATCCTGAGAGGGAAATCTTTTTACAATATGATGATTGAACTGAACGTATTCCTGAGATACGAAACTATATAATCGATAATGATATAAATGATGCATATTTGTAAAGAGTTAGAGCGTTTTAATCTGTAGATAGTCATAAACATCATATAAAAAATGTATGTGGCAGTGTTATATAAAATATATGAATATTTCTTGTATTATATTTTTAATATGTTAATTCCTTATACTATATATATTAATATTATATATTATATATATAATATTAATATATATATATGATATATAGATAATAGTATAATATATAATATATATATATATATGTAATATATATATATATATTTAGTAATTATAGTAGATATATATAATATATATATAATATAGTATATCAAAATAATAAAACATAATATAGAAATGAAGAAGATATATAAATAATGTAAATAAAGGTATTATTATATATTATTATCTATCATATATCATACATCATATATACCTATTATAATAACTATATCTACTATACCTACTAACTCTACCTATCACTACTACTACATACTACTACTATACATACTACTAATTACATAAATATTAATAAACTCATAAATATAATATAATACTACTTAATAGGAAAGCATTAATGGGGGATTTTAAATTTCTAATTATTATAGGTTTGGTTCTTCAATTTTTACTTCCTAAATAAATATTGACATAAATATTTATTTTTAAATGTATATTAAATATAAAAGTTCATGAGCTTAACTATACATATAGTTTAAAATAAACGAAGCTTAGGCTCAGGATATGAAAAAACCAAAAAAGCGATAAAATAATTCTCCGAACCAATCACATTGCGCGGTCCATATAGAATAAGAGGATTAACTACCGGTCCAGCTACAAAGAATGGTAGCGAGCGAGTGCTAAAGATCTTACCGACTCCCAGGGCATGTTTGCAGTTTGAAAGTGATATTGTATAAAAGAGGATAATTAACATTGATTCCTCGATTCTTTGTCCATTACTGGATTACTTTTTGACCTGGTATTAGGCTTGAAACAAGCTCGGGGTACAAAAAAGGCTTATGCTCTAAATTTAGGCCTTAAAGGTAGTTATTTCAACACCAATTTACAGAAGGGTCGTTTTGAAATATTTTAAAATAAGTAAGTGATTCTCGATTCTTGGTCTATCCTGGGAATACTTTGCACTGGTATTAAGGCTTAAAATAGCGATTATAAAAAGCCACTATTCCTAAATTTAGGCCTAGAAGTAGTTATTTAAACACATTTACAGAAAGAGGTCAGTTTCGTATCTGTAAGGAGTGCGCGTGGTTGTATTTTCTCGTGTTAAATTGTCAATGTACATAGATGCTATAAATAATAATAATACATCACACAAGTAAATATAAATAATAATAAAATAATAGAAATAAATAATAATAATAAAATAATATAATAATAAAATAATAATATAATAATAATAAATATAATAATAATAATAATAAAAATAATAATAAATAATAATAATAAATAATAAAATATAATAATAAAACATAATAATAAAATAGATAATAATAATAAAAATAATAAAATAAATGAATAATAATAATAATTAATAATAAATAAATAAAATATTATAATAATAATAATAAAAATAAAAATATAAAAATCAATAAAATAATAAAAAATAATACTAAAAATAATTAATTAAATAATAAAAGAAAACATAGATGTAATAAATATATCGTTACAAGCAGTAAACAAAGCCTATAAATCCTTGTTGCTAGGTCAACAGCGTTTGATTGATGTAACTGTTTTAACTGCTTTAAGGTCTGTAAAGTATTTATGTTTTATATAAAATTTCGTACAATGTAGTAAAATAAAATGTTGTATATCAGACACTTTGCTGGGTGTGAGTATCTTACTAATTAAGTAGGTTTTAAAATTGATAGAATTAAAAAAGTATAAACAAAGAAAATAAAAGAAAAAGAGAAAAAACTAATGCTAATAATTACTGACTGTAAAGCGTCTCAAAGCAATACCACGCACGTAAATCCAGTACAACCCAGCAGTAAAACAAAGCCTTACTATTCCTTCTGTTGCTAAGGATCAATTGAGACTATTGATTTACTGTTATACCTGCTTAAGGTCTGTAAAGTAATATGTTTTTAATAAATAAATGTTTAAGTATGAATAAAATGAATGACTCATAGTATAATTGAAAAGAAAATAATTATTTGAATATCTAACATTGATATCCCAACTATGAAATATTGTGTTTAAATAATCAATAATCAATCAAGTCTGTAACTGAGTTTTACAGTCTTTTAGGAGTCGTACAAAGTTTTTGAATAAAAATGTTAATGACCATGATATTTAAATTTGATACAGTAAAATTTTGAAATGAATTTGTCTTGATAGTTTCACATTGGATATCTACAACTATGCACAAATGGTTAAATAATAATATATAAAAGGTCCGTTATGAGTTTACAGTTTTAGGATCGCAAAAGTGTTTTTAATAAAAATGTTTTTAATAAATATTTAAGTATGAAGTAAAATGAAAGACTCAAGTAAATATTGAAAAGAAGAACCATCAAAGAGTACATTGTATCACAACTATGAAATATTTACTCGTTCACGAAACACGCGGTAATATGCGCCTAGCCGGGCGCACGCGATTACGCGAAATATTGCACACGGTGGGCGGGAACGCGGCGGGCGGGTTCAGTCTCCTTATCCGCGCGGGGGTGCGCATGCTGCGCCCTGGTGGGCTGCTTATGACCTAAGGGGAAGACATCAATATTAGGTCTATTACTATGATGTAGGGACGGCAGAAAAGGTTATACGCCATAGTAGGGAATGCAAGTCATCAACTTAAAATATATCACCAAGCGAATTCCTCATGACCTTATAACAAAGGGGAAGGCATCAATATTAGGGCGGTTCTAGTGATCAGGATAGGCTAGAAATAGGACTAACTTCATACTAAGCGAAGCTATCTAGCAACTTGGTAACGATCACCAATCGATTCCTCATACCTATAACCCTAGGGGTAGACACCCAAATTAGGGCTATTCTAGGTTCACAGGGGAGCCAGAAAAAGGCTTGAAAAAAGGTGGCACCTCAATTGGCACTATGTGCACTACAGTTGGCAAGAATGTGAACTACTCAC
>JABUQX010015034.1:12500-20000 GCA_015478945.1 Trachelipus rathkii
TATATGTTATAATTTCGTAATTGTGTGATATTAATTTGTACTCTTTTTTTTATTGTTTATTACGTACAAATATTGTTTTACAAATTTTTTATTTTCATTGAAATTAATTACGTACACTTTGGCTATAATATCGATTCCTCGAAATTAGTGAAAATATCGATTATAAAAAAATAATATCGAAATCGATGTATCGATAATCTGAAACGCGTTTCAACAGTGATTCCTCATCCCTACACGGACGGAAAAAAGCGGAATTGTTGTGATTTTCAGAGCGTTACTATTAATATTTTTAGTGAAAATATTAACAAAATAAACTCATGCGTAAGAAAAACTTCAAATAATTTTTTAAAACTATTTTTGTAAATGAAATGTTTATAGTTTTAATATAGTAAATACGTGAACTCAAGTCAGTAATACACCAGAATTACCTTTATTTATTTTCTTTATTTATTTTTTCATTAATAATTTTTTTCCCGTAAGACTGGGTTACATGGCCTAGGCCCTCCGGTTTTTCCCGATGGGGGAGAACGCCGTCTTCTCCGATTAGGAACTGATGGAGGAGCCATGGCAATCAGGCCACAATCCTTTAAGGTAGGAAAGGGGTGGGGGAGAAGGCTGGGGTAGATGGGGGTATCTCTGCTCAGTTAGGCATTCGGTTCCACTGAGGCAATCATCATTGTGCAGAGTAGTGATGGCGCTTGTATTTTTATGAAACCTAGAGCAATTGCACTATTAAATGAATCCCCCTTTGGGAAATTACTTATAGAGGGCACTTGTCATATTCTTGGGAGGGGTGCTGGGATTAGCTTCTCGATTCCTTCCCTTGATAGACTTCGGGTTCCCCTTTAAAACATTATTACTTTGGGGTCTTTCCCCTTTAAATGCTAGGTTTCTCGCGCTTCTACAGACCACTTTTCATATGGGAAAATAGGCCCAATAGAGGGGAATAATAATATTTTATGTGATCAACAATATCTGTTCTTATGATCTTGAAGACAGTACTCTATTAGAGGTTATGAGACTAGGCTCTTCAGGTGGTCTAAGTTCTCCTTCAAAGATCCTGCGCCTGAAATACAAGGGCTCTCTTCCATCTAAGGTTGTCATTGGTTATGTCCTATACCCGGTGTCTCAGTATGTGTTTCCAATACTGTGTTGCTTCAACTGCTGGTAATATGGTCATGGTTTGGTTTCCCATAAATCTTCCCCACTCTACTTGAGATGCTTACTAGCACATGTCAATGACAATTGTGCCAATAATCTTTATTGTTATTTTTGTAATGGGAAGCATCACCTTAATTCTAAATTCTATAAAGTTTATGTAACTGTTTTATTGATCACTTGCAAAACTCCTGTGTCAGCAGGTGGGATTCATTCACTACTTATAACTGCTTTACGCGAACTGAATACTCCTTACATGTGTTCGTCATTCCCTCAATGATATCCATATTTCCATTATTCCTCATATACCTACTCCTCCAGTAGGGGCTCCTCTTTGGTTGTATGCTAGTGTAACTTCACACCCCAGTACCTCCTTTGATGGATCGCATCATCACACAACCTCATTTTTGACCACCCAGGTGGCTGCCCCACCATCGACACTATCCTCTATAAGGGCCCCCCCTCATCCTCTGATTCATTTTCCTGGGCCCTTGTAGAATTCTGTCCTGGTGAACACCCGGGGTCCATCTGGGCCAGATCAGGGGATATCCCATGATGGTCCTGTAAGGGCTCCTTTGGTACAGAGTGTTTCGCATTATCACCTCCCATCTTTGCTTCCTACGGATGGTTGGTCTTCCTTGTGCTTCTTTGGGTCCCCTGGTTTCCAAATTTCTCATCTTATCAGGCAAGTGGCTCTTTTCTATCGGCTCTTTCTTATATATTCTCAGATCTCATTTCCTTAGTTTCTTCTCATTTTCCACAATGGACTCCCCCCCCCCCCCCCCCTTTAACCTGTGTTGTGGAATTGTAGATCCTTGTTCCTGAAATTGGGTATCTTTAAAAATTGTCGCTTCAACTTTCCCAGCAATTTTAGGTCTGTGTGAAGCCTGGATGCAGCCTAAATACAACCCAAAAGTAGGCTGATATACCTTTCTAAGGAAGGACAGAGTCAATCAGTTTAAGGGGAGTGGTTTCAGCCTTTCTCCTTCATCCTTCTTATATCTTACCAGGAGATACTCTTGATTGATGCTCAAGAGGCTAGGTGTCTCTACTGTTATGTTATAATCCTGGAAGAGATGTGGCATTACCAGAGCTTCAGCATTATATTCGTCAATTGCCCTTCTCTGATTTGATAAAGGGTGATTTTAATGCCCATGACAATCTTTAAGAACCTGTTCTCCCTTGTGGGAATGCAATAAATCTGGAGATTCTCTATTCACCTTCTTGTCCTCTTCCAGCAATATTTCCTTATTAACCCTTCCAGGATTGGTAACAAGAGTGGATTCCTATAGTGTTAGGACCTCTTCTCTTGATTTGGTTATTGGGAGTGGTTTCTTCTTGCATGCCGATGTTCTTGCAGAACCTCATTTGGGTAGTGACCACTAGCCAATCCATATTACTCTTCCTCAAAGGGTGCACCCCCTTTAACAACTCTGCCCTCTCACTTGGAAGTTTCCTACCTCAGGATAAATGGAAGCAATACAGTGATCAGATCTCTCTCCTGGGGGATGCGGTTGGTACTTTGGAGGATTGGACATGGGCTGTGAATCTTAGTATCATTGCTTCTGCTGCAACACTGTTTCCTCTTACCAGGGGGAAATTTGGTAAAACACCTAGGGCTTTGTGGTGGAGCTGAGAGAGTGAGGATGTCTTGAAGAAATGAAATAGGACCTACAATATTTGGCGTAAGTTTCCTACCAATGGAAATGGCCATGCTTACAGGAGGTTATCTGCCCAGTGTAAGAGGTTTCATTTGAAAGGTAAAAGGGATACCTGTAATAAACTGAGAACCAAGCTATCTTTTACTAACCCAGACTCAAGAACTTGGTCCCTGTTGAAGAGCATGATAACAGCCTTTGTCCCACAATCATCCCCTCACTCGTAATGGTGGTCTCCTGCTCAATAACTTGGAGAAGGCTGAGTTTTTTGCTGATCATTATGAGCAAGTCCTCCAACTGGGAGCCCCTTTACCCAGCAATACTACCCTTGCTGCATGTGTAAAGAAATCCAAACTTGAACCATCTTCCTTCTTTGAGTATAATTTTACGGCTTCTGAATCGAATCATGTTTTGTCCTCCTTCCCTGATAGGAAGGCAACTGGGGTTGATTTTGTTAATAAGAAAGTTTTACAATATCTTTCTTCTGATTTTAAAAATGCTCTGTTGAACCTCTACAATGCTGGCTGGTCTCAGGGCATAGTCCCCTTGCAATGGAAGTTATCGGTCATCCTTCCATTTTTGAAACCAAATAGAGACTCCTCTACCCCAAAAGGATATCGTGCTATTCAATTGTCTGCAATTGTAAGGTCTTGGAGAGAATGGTACAGGCTCAGTTGCGTTGGTGGCTGGAATATTTTTCTCTGCTCTCTCCCATTCAGTATAGTTTTCGGCCTGGTGTGGATACCACTGACTGTCTTCTGACCATAGAGCACATTATCTGTATAGGTTTTCATAATAAACAGTGTTCATTGGTTTTATTTTTTGATTTGGAAGTAACATTTGATTCTGTCTCACATATGGGCCTCTTATATAAGTTAGCCTGTTTGGGACTCAAAGGACATCCATTGCAATGGTTTCATATCTTTCTAACTAATCACTCCCTATCTGTCAGAGTCAGTGATGTGACTTCTTCAGTACAGCCTGCCCTCTGTGGGGTTCCACAGGGATCTGCCTTGAGTCCCTTGTTGTTCACTTTGTATATGTCTGATTTGCCAACTACTGCATCCACCAAAGTTATGGCATATGCTGATGATTTAGGGTAGTTTTAATTGCATCTTGTACTACCCTATTAGGTGCCCAGAGAGCTTTGGAGGTGGGAGCTAGGGTTGGGAAAAAAACCGTTTTTTTCAAATCGTATTTTTTTCATGAAAAAAACATGTTTTTTTCATGTTTTTTTTGTTTTTTTCAGTTTTTTTCGTTTTTTTCATTACATGTTTTTAAAAATATTAAAGTAGGTCTTAATTCCATATGCTTTGAATATTTTTAATTTCAAATATAAACCAGCGATCCACCTTGAAATTAAACAAATATTCCATGATGATTTATAAAATAGCAGAACTACCTTTCATCTTATGATTTATCAACTTCTATTTTTGTTTGAGCCACAGTCGACATGTAAGGTGTAAGGCCTGCAGACTGCAGTTTGTAAGCTTCTACTTTCTAATTTCATATTTATACTATTGTATTTTTACATTTGTTATCAAATATAATCATATTTATAATTCTAACTTTAAATATTCATTGTATATTATATTAAATCAATAGAATCGAGTCTGATAGACACACTCACAAAATGACTATGCAATGAAAAATATAAAAATTGAACTTAAAATTAACCAAGAATTGTAAATGAAGGAGGATGAGTAATGACTAATTAAATATTTGACTTTGAATATTCAACTTTGATTCACTAATCACTAGTACCCCACTCCCCAGACCCAAGTCATCTACTGAGTACTGACTCTGTGCGCCGATCAGCCAACAATTTAAATGTTGATATGACTGATAAGTTCTGATATCTCAAGTTTGTATGAAGTATCGTGTGAGAATAGCAGTGGTGAAAGGGAGCAGGGAAGTAACAGGACCTTAGCTTTAGCCTAGTCTGCATAATCAGCTCTCCTCAGTTGGCAATCTTTCAGAATTTCCTAAGTTCGAGGATGAATAGAGCAATAAATACTAGTTTTGCACCGTCTACACAACAAAAGTTATATTTCATTGGAGGGCCTTTGATACCTTTTATTTCCTTAAAAAGTACTCGTCACAACGAACGTTCTTTGCACGCTGGCCATTTCTACATTCTGAATATAAAATATTAAGATAAAATGTACTCCCCGACACAGCTGAAAACGAGAAGTACAGAAAACACTTACACAAGAAGCCCATACAACAAAATATTAGAAAGTCAACAATCTCAGAAAGACAAATGAAAAATATCGGAAACAGCCATAAAAATTTTGAACACAAACTCAAGGGCTTCCCCACCTTGTTGGAAATTGGAACCAAAAAATGTCCCAAATGTTAGGAGCCATTATTTGCTAAATTATTTATAAATATATTTCGTTTATAGAAAATGGTGAATTCGCGAGAGAGAGAGAAAAAAACGAAAAAAACAAATTTTTACTTGTTTTTTTCAGGCTGTGTTTTTTTCATGAAAAAAAAACGTTTTTTTTCGGAAAAAAACGAGCTTGTTTTTTTCCTTTCCCAACCCTAGTGGGAGCACAGAGGATTTTAGACTAGGCAGATTGATGGCACCTGCATTTCAATATAGCCAAATGTGCCTTGATATGTTTTACGAGATGGAGGGTTCCTTTCTTACGATCCCTTCGCCTGAACAAGAGTCAGGTTCCCTTGGTCACTAAGCAAATTTTTGGGGCTCACCTTTGATGGCCCCTCACTCACTTGGAAGTACCACATTTTGGGCCTCCAGTTACAGTGTTTGAAGAAGCTAAATATGATGAGACATTTGGCAGGTACTAAATGGGGTGCTTCCCAGAGCATGTTGCTCCACTTTTATATCATCTATATCAGAGCCAAGTTAGATTATGGGAGTGTGGTTTACTCTTGTTTCCCCAACATCTCTGAAGTGCCTGGAGATCATTCAAAATACTACCATCCGAATAGCCCTTTGAGCTTTCTCTTTTTCTCCCATTAAAGGTTTGGAGGCGGAGGCTTGTCTTCTTCCTCTTCAACTGCATTGGGAGGATCTGGTTGCTAGGAGATATGTTGAGCTGATGTCTGCATCAGTGAACCATCCTTTCAAGGTTTTCTATCATGCTTGTTAATTGGGTTCCTCTGGAATGGAGAAGAGGAATATCCCCTTTCTCTCTCTTGAGCTAGGCATATAGTTTGGTCTCATGGTTTGCAGGAGGTACCCCTGGACCCAGTTTCATCCATTTTTCTGATACCACCTTATTGCAACCTGGGGGGCTCATTTCACATTTGCTTTCCCATCAACTTGGAGCAAGGATGGTCCTCCTGTTTTAGGGCAATCTCACTTTCAATAAATTCTGCATACCTACAGAACACATTTTCAGGTGTATACTGATATTTCAAAGGTTTATCAAGGTTCAACTTGTTCTGCAGCAGCTGCTTTGTATTTCTCAGACCTTTCCCTTACGCAGAATTGGAAACTCTCCCCACTGCATTTGGTGACCTTCCTAGAACTACATGTTATTCTCAGGGCCTTACAGTTTGTGGTGGCCCATCTCTCTCAATTCTGATTCTAGTGCAGCCCTTCATATTATTGCTAACCACCTGCCCACCAAATACAGGAGAATTCAATTACAAATTCATAGTATCATCAGTAGCATGTCTCCTGGCCAGGGTTGGGCAATACATTTTCACTGGGTCCCTTCCCACATTGGTATTGTTGGTAATGAGACTGCTGATGTATCCACCAAGTTGGCCCCACCAGTATCAATACATTGAATATTTTCCCTTAGAGTTGGTAGAATGGTATTCCTGCATAAATAAGAAGGTGAATGTTTTTTGGAAAGAGGAGCTTGGTACTTTTCTTAGCACTCATCCCCTAGGACAATATTATCAGGAGGATGGTCAGTTTTCATTCCTCTGTGCTTGTCGTTTGGAGACTGCCATAAGACTGCGAATTGGGTATCTTGGGCTCATTGGGCACCTCTTTCATTTGGGTCTTTCCAACACACCCCTCTGTCCATCTTGCAATAATGATATTGAGAGTGTTCTTTAGACACAAGAATATCCATAAGTATACTAGAGTTGGTGTAGGTAGAGATGGTATCGAAGTGAAAAGTATGATTGATTTTGTGTTGGTGAAAAAGATGTTGAAATATGTGTTGGATGTTAAATCAGTGAGGGGGTTAGGAATGGGATTATCGGATCATTATGTTGTTCTGTGTAAAATTAAGTTAGTGGGGGCTTGGATGGAGAGGAAGGTGATACAGAAGGAAGTGGGTAAAATTAAGAGTGAGAAGTTAAGAGAACAGGGTAATAAGGATAAGTACGGTATGTAAGAGCGCTCGCAAGTAAATCAGTTGAATGTGAACTAGTTGAAACTGAACAAATCTGGGAGCAAATGAAGGGAGCATTTGTTAGCAGTGCAAAAGAAGTATGTGGATGTGCTAAAGGGAACAAGAAATATACAGTAGTGGTGGAAATGAGAGGTGATGCAAGCGGTTCAGGGCTACCAAACGGAACCGTTCCTTGAATGTACTAAAAGCAAATGATGAAGTTTCAAAAGAAGATGCTTGGAATTATATAAGGAGGAAAAAAGAAATACTAAAAGGTGCATACATAGGAGAAAAGAAGAGGTAAATGAACAGTTTGGAAGGAGGATGAATGGGGACTTAGAAAGGAATAGGAAGCGCGA
>JABUQX010015035.1:0-20796 GCA_015478945.1 Trachelipus rathkii
GTTACTGTTTTAAAGGAACTGGATACCCATCTCGTACCCAAAATACGACCAATTTTGTTTAGCTGCAAATCAAGTTCATTAGCACACTCGGATAAGTTCTCTTTGGTTTTTAGGTGATTTGCTATAAAGAGTGTATAGCTTATCCATAAAATTTTGAAAGTGGTTAACAGCTCCCACATCATTGATTGAATCACTTACAACTAACTCTATCCTATGGTTCATACAGTGCCAAAGGAAACAAATATGTTTGGAAAATTGCATGTAATAGCCTTTTATACCGACCGCCAGATTTTTTTCCCTAGCATTGATACTAGCGCCATCACAGGCAAATGCAACTAAATTCTCTTTTAGGTACTCATGATCGAACCCATGTTTTTTTCAAATAACCTAAAAGGGCCTCAGAAATAGAATAAGCAGTTTGATTAGACAATTCAATCAGGTCTAAGGATAAGACATTTGGCGGAAGATCTTTGCTGGTTTCACATTTTAAATAAACGATCAAAGTAGATTTATCACTCAAGCTTGTAGATTCGTCAATCACAATTGAAATTTTACCTGAAATGCTTTTAATCTGTTGAATAATTCGCATTTTCATCTCATGAGAAATGTGGTTAATGATTTCAGTTGCACTAAATCTAGAGTGTAATCCTACACCAATGTCCACACCATTCAATTTCTGAAGTTCCAAAAGTTCGGAATGGTCAGAAAAAGGCCTATCATTTTTCGCCAAGTAGTAAGCTGATCTAAATATATTTATGGCAGATTCGAGGTTGGACATGTTCATTTTATCACAAACATTTTCAATAGTTTTCTTATCCGCCTTAGCAGATATGGTCTCAGCTGTCAAGTGGCCTGCTGATTGTTTGTGTAGGAAAATTTTTTTTCTTAAAGAAGTAAGTTGGGCAGACTTATTAGACCCATTGAAAGTGATTGTAAATGCACACCATTCTTTAGAAATTGAAGTACGTTCCTTTTTGAAAGCACCAAGATGAGAAACTTGGCTACATAATGTACAGCCTAATTTACCGTTTTCGCAATCTAACCAAGGGAACGCTTCTTTTTTGCGTTCCCACATATCCTTAGACCATATAGAAGGCCATTTTGATACATTTTCAACGTCAGGTGTTGCCGAAGATAAGGAACTTACAGAAGAAGAACTACAGCTCGTTTTGCCGGTAACACTTTTATCATCATGAATACCTTCGGCTTCAAATGTTTTGCCTATATCTTTATTTTGTTGTTTAGTGAAGAACAACAGAAGTGTTTTTTGATTTATCTTGGACGATTCCATAATGCATACTGACACTGAGTAATTGCGTTCACCCTTCAGTTCGTCTGATTATTTATTTATTATTAACAACGGCTACAGACAACAACGTAAAGCGTAACGCGAACTAACGTAACGCACAGGCACAATGACAAGATATTGAAGACAGACAGGTCACCACACGAACGCCGGATGCGCGACGGCCAGGCGACAGTGTTTCCACTTGAGGGATTTTTATCCCATTTTAGTTATAGATATTTTGCATATTATTATTTAAGATCAACATCAACCGAGTTTACAAATGTTTGTAAAGTATTGTTTTATTATTTACATCAATCATTTTATACCAAATCAATATTCAGCAATAAATTGGCTATTTTTTTTTACTGTGGAAAACCAGTGTGGGAACGCCGTTCCCACGCGTTCCCGCTCCACTACACCACTGATATAGAAGGTTGCTTGGAACATATTGAGCTATTCCTTTTATATACTATATATATATATATATATATATATATTATATATAGTATATTTATATATCTACTATATATATATATAATATATATAATATAATATATATATACTATATATATTTATATATATATATATACTATATATATTATATATATACTATATATATATATATATATATATATTATATATATATATGAGAATAAAGTTTCTTTTTCTTTAAAGTTTCTTAAAAAAGAAAATTTCTCCAAATGTTTATTTGCGTTTTTCTAGCAATTCATTTTTTCCTTACATGAGATTATAAAAAAAACTCATAAAAAAAAACGAACAGATTTTTTTCTTTCAAAATTTACGGTTACCAAGCTCACAGGTTAACTCAGTAAACAAGAACTGCCACGTTTATATTAAATGTTTTGGTAGAAGTAATAGGTGGTGTCCAACCATGGTTTGACTAATTAATTAATCCCGCTAAGGCATAGAATCCTATAGGGAGTGTGAGGAATTAAATTACGAAAGAGAGTTAAAGGAGTTCATTGAATGAGCTGGAATCCATTCTGCAAGCTGTCAGTAGAGTTGAGTTAGTGAGTTGTTTCAATAGCTGTTGACTGTTTGGATTATATCTATTAGAAGTCGGTTTGCTTTTGTCTCAGGAATAGACTTATGACCGAGGTCCTTCATGAGTTGCAATTTTTTACATCTGGGTTCAGTGGGTTTGGTTCAGAAATTCAGGTGTTTTGTATTATAGCGAATAGTCTTTAACTTGGTGATTAATTTTTTCTTTGTGATCATTAGGAACATCTTTTTCAGGAATTTGAGTTAACGACTGGGAGACAGATTAGGGATATAGACGCAAGCCTTCTACGTGAGTTGGACGAATCCACGGAAGGGTGTGGGACAGAGTGTCTGGCACGGGAATGCTCTCCAAAGCTCTTGTGGTGGATGAAACCAACTTGGTTTCATTATAGTTATTTGAAACCCAACTGGTACTACAGAGTAGGGTTGTTGATGGCATTTTGAACGGGAGATTGGATCAAGGGCTGCTTTTGGACTATTTGAGAAGTCGGTAGTAAAGGTTTCGTTAGTATTTGGGGGAAGAGTTCTACTGGAATGGAGTTGTCTCGGTGAATTAACACGCTGGAGGCAGGGGGGCTGCTGCAATTGTGGCATAAGATTGCCTTTGCCTTGTGGGATATTTGTCTTTGAGGTGGTGCATGGCACCTCTTCTACTCAAATTTTGTATAGCACATAACTCCAAAAACTCCTGTTCAAACATGTAAAAAAGGCATTTTAAGGAAGAGGTACCTGTGGGGTTCTCCACAGTTTTTGCAGTGTGGTGTGTTCTCACAGGGAATGTGAAATTCTTCTCGGCAGACTGCCTATATGTCATGAGGTCCCCTATATTATTTTTGACATTTAAAGCAACATATGGGTTGGAGAATAAACGTATAAACACTGTAGCTTGTAAACCCTATTTTCACCTTTGAAGGTGGAAAGGGGGCTACTGAAGGTCAGCAGTAAACGAGGATTTGTGGTTTCAGGCGAGTCCCCAAGAGGGGAAAATCTATAAACGTTAATGTGAACGGGAAATCTTATTTACTGATAGAGATTTCTAAAAAATGACGGCTATTACTCATTTCTATTGCGAAAAATAAAATTGTGCCTTAGATGTTGTATAATATTAATGTTCAATCAGATGGAAATAAGAGGATGTTTCGAGAGACGTTTACAGTGCAAGATGGAACTTTTGGATTCGCGGTAACTAGTGTTTGAAACGAGAAGGGACCCATTTCTCATTAATGTGACTGTGGGGTTCTTCAACTCCTAAAACTTTCTCAAGTGCATCGCTAATAATAATGGTTCTTTGCTCAGTAAGAGATTTGGAAGTAATAAGTAATAGTATCGGGAATGATCATGTGTCAGCTGGCAATTCCCGGAGCAGCATGGATGCTAAACAAATGGAACGACTATGACGGGGATACCTATTTCAGGGATGCTCCACAGTATTTGGGCAGCTGGCGGTGTCAACAGACTACAGACGCGAATCGTGAGGTTATGCAAGGAAGTGATATAATTCAGGTGTAGAGGTGTAGTAGAAGGAATAAACGAGGAAACACCTGCTGGTCTAGAAGTAGGAGGGACCGAGGTGGGCAGGCTGGGAACTGATAGGTAGGTAATAATGACGCCTTGATTTAACAAACGTTTTATCTTGAAGAGCCAGTTTCATAAAAAATATTAAACCACAGATTTCGTCTCCACGAATGAGAAAATATAACAATAAAACAAATGAGACAAAAGTAAATAACAGAATGGGCTGGAATGGCGTATATTTCATAAGGAAGGGTAGTCCTTCTCTCCACAACAGGTCACAGGCCAGAGACTCATACAACTTCCAAGCCCTCACTTCGTAGGTTAGACTGTGGATGTGGTCTCGGAATAGTCTCCCGGAACTCCAAGCCGGTTTACCCCCGTGAACCACACGGAACCTAAGTAACTTCACGTTAGAGCCCGAGATTATATACCAAAGTTAAGGACAGCCTTCTCCGCTGTTAACTCGAAAGTTTGGGTACCCTACAATTAGCGGCCCGGTTATAAGTGCGTGAAAAGACCGGTTTTTATCCTGTACCCTCATCCAATGGAAAAAGTTTGAGGTGGACTGAAGGCACATGCGGGAAGAGGCACCGGATAGTCCAAGGGTTTGTGATGGGGAAAAAGGAAGGAAATCCTCTTTCAAGAGGGAAAGTGCTTAAAGGCTTAAAGAAGGAATTACCAACCATCGGTCCGATGAGTGGGAATTAAAAAAAAAAATAATACTAATAAGAGAAGGAAACTGTGGTGGAGGAGGAGGATTGAAAGACATATATATATAATTTGAAAAATGAGGGAGAGAAAAAGATGTACATACTGGTGATGGGGCCGGAGGGATGAACGAAATTCCCCAAGTATAGGTTCTTGTCACTATACTACGGTCCAGGTTATTCGCAGAGAGAATAACACCGTAACAAGAATCAATTTCACCCTTGCGGGAATATACACTATATATATATATTAAACTATATATATATATGATATATATATATATTATATATATATATTATATATATATACTATATATATATATATAGTATATATATAATATATATATATACTTATTAAAATATTTAAATTAAATTAAAAGTATATACTATATAAGTATTATCATATATATATATATATATATATATATAATATATATATATAATATATTATATATATATATCTAAAACTTATATATTATATATATAATACTATATATATATATTTCCAATATATATATTATATATATATATATATATATATATATATATATATATAATATATATATATATTATATATATTATATAGGCCTATATATATATATTATATATAATTATATATATATATATATATATATTTTATATATATATATTATATATATTATATATATATATATAATATATATATATATATATATATAGGCCTAGTATATATATATATATATATATATAATATATATCATATATATATATATATATATATATATACTATATTATATATATATACTATATATAATATATATTTATACTATATATATTATATATATATATATTATATATATAAATATATATATATTATATAATTATATGTATGTATGTATGTATATATTATATATATACTAATCATATATATATATATATATATATATATATATATATATATAATATAATATTTTATATATATATATATATATGAAATTTCCCAAAATTAAATTAAAAGTATATATATATATACTATATATACTAAATATTTATATATATATATTATATATAGAAATATAATATTTATATATATTATATATATTTATATATATATATACTATATATATATTACCGTATATATACTATTATATATATATATATATATATATATATATATAATATATTATATAATATAATATATATATATATATATATATTATCATATATATATATATATATATATATATATATTATATCAACCAAATACTTCGTTTTAAGCGATAAAATCAGATTGAATTCACAAGGACAATACTGTAAATGTTTTAGCTATTATATTTTTGTCAAAGCTCTTTTGTACGTATTACTATGCTTTATGCAGTTAATGTTAGTTATTTCTTATGAATACGTATGTTATTAATGTTTGGATTATTGTTAAAAGTATTCGTAATTAAGTAGGTTTCAAATATTTTTCTAGTAAAAGGACTGGGTTTGTTTGTGATCAGCTTGGCATTGCATAAATCAATTGAATGTTGCTATTGTCTCCTATGCATTCACAAAGCGGCAAATCGATTATCTGTTCTTAAAATATAGTTGTACTGATATATTCTCCTTATCTCCTTTCATATTCATCAGTTTCTCCTTTATAAAATACCTCGTATTTCATTACGAATCTATCTAATACGTATAAAAAATAAGCCAAAGTAATTCTTCGGACAAGAGAAATATGAACAAAATAAGTTGTAGACATGATCTTACCATTCGTAGGATCTTGAGAATTTTCTGTACCCGATAAAAGCATAATATTCAGGAATGCACAAGATATTCAATTTTATAACTATACGTATAAAAACTTAAATAGTTTTATATTTCTCCCAAACTTATAAACTAATCTTTTGACTGGAATTAAGGTCAGCCTAACATCGGAAACACGTATTAATATAATATATATAATATATTATATATATATATACTATATATTAATTATAATATATAATATTATATGATATATATATTAATATATATATAATATTCATATTACATTAATATTATATATTATTATATATTATATATATATATATAATATATATATATATATATATATTTAATATCTTAATATATATTAATATTATATATAATATATATTTATTATTATTATATTTAATTATATATATTTATATAGTCTATATATTAATAATTATATTAACATTATATACATAATAAATATATATTAATCTATATTATATATAAGTTAATATATATATATTATATATTATAATTATAATATATATATATAATTATTAATTATATATATATTATAAATGTATATTATATTATATATATTAATTAATATTATTATAATAATTTATATATATATTATATTATATATAATAATATATTATAATATATCTATATATATATTAATTAAATATTATTCTTATTAATATTTATAAATATAATTATATATATTAATATATATTATTATATATTTATTATATATGATATAATAATTAATATATTAATAGTATATATATATATATATAGTAGTTGTATTAATATAATATATCATATAATATATTAATATATTTATATATATATATAATTACTATATATTCTATATATAATTATATTATATATATAATCTATATTATATTATTATATAATAATATTATATATATAATTATATATATTATATAATATTTATATATATGTATGTATATATTAATATAGTATATAATATATAATAAGTTATATAATATAAATTATTAATATATCATACTATATTATATATATATATATTATATATTATCTATTATATAATATTTATATATATAATATATATTAATACTATGTATTATATTATATATATTATCTCTTATATAATAATATATTTAATATTATATATATAAATATATAATTATTTATTTTATGTTGAGTATATATCATAATATATAATTATTATTATAGAATATATAATAATAAATATATATATATTAATATTATTAATTATAATATATTAATTTATCCGATCTATATATACTATAATATTTCTATGTATTCGAGTTATGCTGACGTTTAAAGTTCCAGTCAAAGAATATGTGTATATTGGATAAAATAAACTATTGATGTTTTTCGATAGTTGAAATTTATTATTTGGGGCGCCTGAAGTTTATTGCTCCACGTATTGAAAATTGTTAACAGGTATATGATTAGTAGATCATTTGATAAGTGTATTTTATGTATTTACTTCTTAATTGGTTGTTGTTTTGTCTTCACATATGCTACTTTTGGCTGGTATTATATACATGTGAGATATCGAATCATCAAATGTTTCATTTGTCGAAGGGCCAGATGAAAAATTCAGTAGGGTGATCGCTTTGCAGGGAGAAGAGGAGAGTGAGGGAAAGGGGCGAAATATACGTTTTAACAGATATATCGATTTAATCTGTGTCTATAAATGAATTTTGGGTGAATTACATATCATGATTAGAGTCATAGAATCGGTTGGTTTAATTATTTTTAAAGCTTCTTGTGTTGTATGTAATTTATGAATTCTAAGGGTCTCCTATTGATAAAGTAAGGATTGTGTTTTAGTATGGGGTCGTATTTTATTTATGTTATCGATATTAATAGTAGGTTGTTGAGAGACTAACATTGTCAGGGGAGTTTCATACAGAATTGGTTGGGATACTTTGTATAATAATAAAATATATAAATGCGTTTGAGATTTTGTGATGTAATATGCAGAGATCGTTGAGTATGCCAGAATTTCGAGAAGATATTTTCTTTACAGTGATTGTGTGTATTAGATATTGCCCCTAATGCAACGTTTCTATTCTCGAGCTACAGAGAAAAATAGAAGAATCTAGTCTGGATAATTTGAATACTTGGTTTACGAAAATTTGGTTAAGGTAGTAGGACAAAAATTATTACTTTGAATTGGTAAGTAACTAGTCAGTAAGAATGTGACGAGAGTTGATTAGTTGGTATGGATGGTTTAGTGGATAATAGTCGATTGTGTATTGAAGAGGATTATAGTAGATAATTTTTCATGTTTCTGCGAAGACTAATTCTTAACATAATGAATAAGTCTTATAGCTGTTATAAATAACTGATTTTGTTTGTGTCTTTGATATTGGTATGAAATGTTTTTCCGGTTGAGATAATTTGTTTTTGATTAGGAAGCTGGAAAGGACGTGTTTTGGGTGGTAGAGGGGATATGAGAATATGAGATCAGGAGTGGTAGACGAGCAGAGGTTAGCCGACAGGTCAATATATGCTCCAGCAAACATTATTAGCCCCAAGTAAAATGAACATGATTCTTAATTTCCAGGTTAATTTTTGATAAGAACATCAACTATAGTTTTTCGAACTTAAA
The DNA here is from genome assembly GCA_015478945.1 of Trachelipus rathkii. NCBI lineage: Eukaryota > Metazoa > Arthropoda > Malacostraca > Isopoda > Trachelipodidae > Trachelipus > Trachelipus rathkii. The sequence goes on from JABUQX010015035.1 coordinate 8,888, forward strand.
AGTCGTTTTGAGATGTTTTATTTGTACTGGTCATTTTATTTAAGATTTTCATTGATATACCCTATTTCCTATTTTGATATTTTCATTCAACCATACGATATTTTTTAAATGTATTCAAGCTTTGAATTCCATAGATGGGTCTATATTAGAGAAGCTGAAATTTATTTTAGAATTTTTTTAATTATATTTTTTTAATGGCACTGAAAATTCTAAACATTTTTTTTTCTGCTAGCCAATTTTGCAATATTTTTTACCTGTTCATGCCACCCTCATTGACTTCACATCCATCACATAATGCAGTACTGAGAGATTCCCATTTTTTTATATTATATTAGTTTCGGTTTAAATTGAAAACTCGTAGTTTTGGAGTAATTTTAAAAAAAAATGTTTGGAAATTTAATTTTTTTTCTAGTAAACAAATATTTAATTAGTAAAAAGTTTTCTAGCCCCGACTCTACAAACTGACTAATTTGATATTAGTCGTATATAGTATATGTAAAAATATGTATCAATTTTACCATTTAAAAAAAAGGATAATATTTTATGGAGGGGTTTACATGATAATGTGTTATTACTAATAATCCGATGAACTTAATTTTCCTGGGTTGTATAGTAGGGTTAGCTAAATGTTTTACTTAGATTCATTTTATTCTTACTAAAATTTTTTTGGTTTAAATTTACAAGAATTTTGAGTGAAATTTTTTAGGAAAATCAAAATACTTGAGTATATTAAAGAAATTACTGAAAATTATTTGGTTTTGCCCCTAAAATGGCTGAAATATTATGGAATTTATGAATATGAACGATGTTATTCCGCGTATTGGCGGAAGGTGTGAAGATTGAAGTGTTATTATTGGCGGGATATTGGTCTTTGACAATTATGTGAGGTCAAAACTCTAAGAAAAAACCTTGGTTCTGAGAAAATTACATTTTGGTGGGTATAATAGCGATGGTGTTTTCACTCAACGATGACTTTAATGATGTATTTGTGAAAATGGTGGGAAGTAGTGGCTGTGATTAAAACGGCTATATGAGAAATTTACTTACTGCTATAATAAGGTGCTAATAGATGAGGAGAGAGAGAAAAGTGGAAAGCGATGAGAAAGAGATGAGAGAGAGGAGAAGAGAGAGATGAGAGAAAGAGAAGAGAGAGGAGAGAGAGAGAGATGGATGAGGAGATTTAATTCCTAGTACGGAATGAAATACAGATAAGTACGTTTTGAGAGTTCAGAATTGTAGTCTAGTGGGGCAAGTATTGGTTCTTTGTGTCGAAAGTCGAGGAATGGGTTTGAGGCCCTCTCAATTTTAGTGCTGATATGCTCAAGGTCAAGAGTGGTATAGTAGAAGAGTCTTTGGCATATGTGCTGAGGAGGTTGTTTATATACCAGGGAGAAGTAAGGTCTAATTGTGGGAAAGTGTTTGCCTTTTATCTTAGGCTTTGGGAGGTTAGAATTCTTTTCCAGGGATTAACAAGTATAATATCATAGTTTAGTGTGTGAGAAGAGAATTGGTTTTTATGAAACCTTTTTGAAGAATTTGAGGTCCATTATCTATGTGTGTGAGATATTTTGTATGGAAATCGATATTGTTGGAATATACTTTGGAGAATGGTTTTAGTTGTAAGAGTAAGATATTTTGTGTAAGGGACAAATGGTGAGACTTCGACATGATGTTCAGCTCGATACATTTTGATATATGAAAGAGAAGGTATGAAGTATTGATCAAATATTCTGGTGTATATGTAAAAGAGTGTCTATTTATAAAAGTATTTTTTATGAGTGGACTACGTGAGAATTTACCTATTGAGAATTACGAGCTGTGTTGGATGAGAGGACCATTAGGCAGATGGTAGCAAGGTGTGTATGATTCTAGTTTTATTAGGGTCCTTTACCAATATTATGATGGGGTTATGCAGTAGTAATATGAGGGTGATTTTCTGTAATATTAGTGGGGGGGAGTGCTTAAAGTTATTGATATTCTATTAATTTTAGCTTTGATATGAGGATACTGCTAAGGATAGAGGATAGTTATTTAATGTGAGTGTTTTAGTTGAAAAATAAGTTTTAAAGGGTTGTGTGAGCTGAAGAGGCATTAAGAGTAAAATGTTGTTTTAAGAGTGTTGATGATTTCTGTAGTTGAGAGATTTAGAGATAGTATTTTCTCCTAGCTCAGAACTTGTGAGAGAGTGAATATCTGAGAGTTTAATGTGGAATGCGTGATGTTAGTCTGAAGGAGGTTGTGAGAGAGGAGGCAAAGGGGTTAGCTTTTGGGGGATGGGATAAGGTATTTTAATAGCTGAATAACTTTAATAGAATGGCATGAGAGGTTATGATCTGTAGATTTTGAGGAGATTGGGAGTTGAGAGTATGAGAGATTTTTTTGTATTAAGAATGTGAATTAGTAGTAGTTAAAAATTGGTGAAATGATAGGTGTAATTATCTTATTTTATAGGGGAGTTGGGCGTTGGGGTCCTAACTTTTGAAGGGTTAATTCAATATTCTATATAATTTTAGGGTTTTATAAAGTACATCTTCTAAGTGTAGATTTTAATGCCTCTTTCGAATGGTCTGGTTATTTTAAACATCAAAATATTTTTTTTCACAAATATTAAAATATACTGGTGGTGATAATATGGGGGGTATTCAAATTTTGAATATGTTCATAAATTAGAGTTGCACGTAAAATAATTTATTTTATGTATTCCAATGAGCGATAGACGAACCTTTCGGAGTACATAGTATAATAAGTTGGTAAAGATACAAATTCTGCTTTCATATATCTTATTCTCTTTGCAACCAGTCGGCTTGTGATTGGAAAATTTTATACCTGTACAACTGACGGAGTTATCTCAAGGTGTATGTTTCACCCCCTTTGATTTTCCAAGACTATTTAATTCTAACAAAAATATGTAATCTGTGCTAGTAATTATTATGTATTGAAAAGTTTCGTATGATTGAAGGCCAATGTGGTCGGAGACATCATGAAAATATAAAATTTTTTTTAAGGCAATCAGTTTTTTTTTTATATAAACACATACACACACATTGGCTAGTGTATAAACTTTTTTAATATTTATCGATTAGCAATGAAATTTTACCAGTTGTTGTAATCTACAAGATATTAGCTAATTCTAGATTTTATTTATTATTGAAAGTACGATACCAGCTTCGCCCCTGATCAGAAGTAAAATTTTGAAAACTTCGAACGTGTCCCATGAGCAGCGAAAATATGTTGAGCATACCAAAAATTTTACCTCTATACAAAAAATGTACTACTTCCAATTTATATGTCACTCTGCAAATTTCCGATACTAGATGTGTAAAATAATTAAATTAAGTTTCATGGTTTTTTATTTTTGAGATGCCGTAGAATGCATTATTTTAATGATGGTTTCAAGTGGGGAATATTGAGAATTCACTGATAAATGAAGTTTTTTAAATATGGCTATTATTTTTCAGGAATAAAAGTTTCTTTAATTTAGTATATTTTTATGTAACGCCGCCATGTTTTATGTGCCTATGAATGACGGGAAAAACTTTAAATGTATTAGTTTTTCGCTATGAACTCGAGCGGGAAAAGCGTTGGTATGACCAAAAATTTACTTAACAAAATTATATGAGCATAGTATCTTTACTATATATAACATGCATCACTGAAGATTTCGTATTATTACGGATATATATTAAAATAGTTATAATTTCTTTGCAAAAAATACATAACTCAAAAATAAAAGAAAAAAGAAAATATTCAAATAAAGATACAATATATATTTTTTACTATTCATGATTAGAATTAAATTTTTACCCAACTTGTAAAAATTGGCGAGATAGATTTTTTTCATTTTATCATAAAAGTGCATTTTTTCAATAAAAATTTTGTCAGTTTCTTACTATTGACTATTATTACTAAAAAAAACTTTTTTTACATTGAGCTGCTATTTCGGGGTATAAAAAAAAACAACGCTTTTTATACTTTTTCCTTTATTGTTCCAATTTTGTATATCATTGACTAATTTTTATGTAGATTCTATAAGAATACTGAAACTTTTGGTATATTTTGAAACTTTTAATTTTATGAGAAAAAAAGTTGAGATTTAGCAAAAATCAATAAAAAAAATTCATCTATATATTTGATATATTTGTAAAGAAATTACTAAAATATATGCGAATGGCAAGTATTTCAGTGAATTTCGCTTGGAATTTGTAGTTCAGCAGAAATTCACTGTTAAAAATTGTGATAAATGTGATAAAAATTTAAGAATTACAGAAATTCTTAACGCCTTTTTGCATATGTTAATTAAACATTATAGTACAGAACCAGTTCTTATCGAATGGTGGTATAATTACAAAAAATTATTTAAGTGTTGCAACGCGCAACCCCCTTAAAGACCAGAATAAATTTTTTGAAACACAGAGAGATGGAAGCATTACTAAAGAGGTTTGTACTTAAAAGGAAATTTGATTAAAAAGAGCAGAGTGAATCGTCGACTACCATAGAAGTCACTGGAAATATGATCTTGCAATGTGTATTTTTAAATCGATTGTTCCTAGTTGAGGAAAGATGGAACCTGCAAGTTGAATGTAACATTTGTTTAGTGAGGGGGTGTTGAGTGTATTTAGGAGTGTGAAAGACTGAAAGAGTTTTCATAAAAAGGATTTGGATGGTGTCTAAGAGAAATATTTGTGTTATATGCATTGCCATTGTTTGAAGTTACTGGAGCTTTTCAGAGAGTAAATTAGTGATCCCGCAGCTGTTGCGTAAGGTGATTTTGAGATGGTTAATTTGGGATTGGGTGCATAAGCAGAGAAGAATTTAATGTAGAGGAGAAGGATTTGATTACTTAGTCCATGTGACGATTCAGGCATTTTCAACGGTATCCTCGAGTGCGATATGTCGCTTAGAGAAGCCCTCAGGCGCTCTTGAGAGAGAGAGAGAGAGGAGGAGAGAGAGAGGAGATGAGAGAGAGAGAGATGTAGAGAGGAGAAAGAGAGAGAGAGAGAGACGAGATGTGGAAAGACTAATATTGTTGAAAATTTGGGTAATGAGTAGAGAGAGAGGAGAGAGAGAGGAGAGAGAGAGAAGAAGAGAGAAGAGAGAGAGGAGAGAGAGAGAAGAGAGATGAAGAGAGAGAGAGGGAGAGAGAGAGATGAGAGAGATAGGGAGTCATGCAAATTGCGTGAAGAGGTGGGGTAAATATTTGCATATCCGGCTTATTGACAACTGTGTGAATGTTGAGGGTGTGGGAAGTAGACCAGTGAGGAGAGGAAACAGTTGCAAAATTCGGAGAGTAAATGAGTTAGGCTTTTGGCAGTAAACGTTGAGAGTTTATTATATTATGAGTATTTTTAAATTAACATTTATGTAATTAGATTATTAATACTTTTAAAATTAAATAATATATATTGCAATGATTTTATTTATTTTAAATTAGATAGTTCGTTTATATGAATCTAGAAATGCGACCAATCATTTAGATATAACATTTAATATGCAATAGATTATCTTTATTAATATATATAATCTTAAAGTCTTTAAATGGAGAGTGCACTCCTCTGGGTGGGGTCACTTCAGAGCTCAAAATTTTTGTGAGCATTATAATTTTACGGATTTTTATATTTGTTTTGTAAAAGGATTACTTGGTGATTGATAATTTAAAAGTAGAGTGTACAGAATACATTGTATTGATCCCTGAGATCACTCAACATGAATGGATATATAAATAATTTATGTCATTATGTGGGTAATATGGAATATTTTGTTCATAGATAATTTAAGATGATAATGTGTAAATTTTTGAAAGGATTTATTTGAGAATTCAATTTTGCTGGGGCAGTGATGTAGAAGGGGAGCGATTGGTTATTGTTTGGTAATGAGCAAATATGGTTTTTTCTTGAAGGTGTGAAATATTGAATGTAAGGTGACACATTGATATTCGATTCTATTTATGCGTTTTCTTAATCTCACAAAAGGCTATTCGATGCCTTTCATAAGATTATGGAGGATTGGTTGGGAGTATTTTTTGCTTAGATTTGAGGTTTTCATAGGTGGGGTTTGAACCCGAAAGAAAGGCTTGTGCAATCTTTGAATATGATATTGGAATCACAAATTTTCAGAAAAAAATGATTTAATTGAACATTGGTATTGAATGACCTGATTAGCTCCGACTTGTAAATACGCAGGTGAATGCTTTGGGGTTGTGTGGTAAACGATGCTGGTTTGCTTTGCAGTGAAGTTTTTTGAAGAAATTTGCTTCGCATGTGTTGAATAGTAGGCTTTCAAGGTCTCAAAAATTTTTCCAATTTTTCTGGTAGGTTGAGTTTTCATATGTAACGGTTAGATAAGATTTGGTTAGGTAGATTAAAGTGGGTAGGACTTTTGAAGGACTCATTGTATAGAATGAAAGAAGATGGGCAGAGTCGTTTGTATTATTTTAAAAATTATTTTTGTACTGGTTGCATGGCTTGTGTTAGTGTGATAATTTAATGGATATTAATTTATAAATTTTCTGGGGAGTACGTCGGAGTCTTTCATTCCAGTTTTCGAAATATTATGATTAAGCTTGTAAGGACAGATCACTTGAAGAGAGTGTTTCAGTGTTTCTTAGGCATTCCATTTGATTGCAGCATGCATTCGAGTGCGTTGAACTGATGTCGTGGTGAATAATTTTATAGGGATAATATATATATATATATAGTAATATTAATTTATATATATTGTATATCTTATATATAGATATATAATTATATACTAATATATATATTATACTCTTAGTATATATATATATATATATATATTATATATTATTTTTTAATATATATATTATATTTATATATATATATTTATATTTATATATTCATATATATACTATATTATATAATATATATATAATCATATAATCTATATATATATTTAATATATTTATATATATATTATATTAATATATTATATATATATTATAATATATTTTATATATACACTAATGAGTATTCCGTATGCTTGGATTACCTGGGACTAAGTATGTAATATGATCCTGCGTAAGTGCTGTTGAGCCCTCTATGAGATGGACCTTAAAGAAGTAACGCGATAAATCTCCTGTGGTGAATTATTAGCACCCACTAACAGGACTTACGCTCCTTGTCGAACTAGGTCCAAGTTTTCAATTCCACAGGGTGGAATTCCCCAAGGGGTATTTTTATCATAATATTTAATATAATGCTGTGAGTGTGTAACAAGATATCGAGCAGTTACATTATATATATTATAATACCCGAATTTTGTGATTATTTTGACTTGTGCGGTGCCCCATGCTAGCTACTAGCAGGAGTGTGGTCGGGAAAGTAATTGCATGTGCCTGTTGGTGGGTTTATATTCACATAGAAATTGTGTCCCCGCGTTCTTCATATAGTCCATCGTGGTGTAGTGTAAGCCACTTACTCGTCATTGCTAGGGCCCAGGTTCATCAGAGGGTGAATTCTCATATAGGGGTTTTTTACTTATACTTATTATATATAATATATTTATATTTAATTATTATAATATATTATTAATTATCATCTATATATATAATATTATTATATATAATATATATATATATATATATATTTATAATATATATATATATATATATATAGTTATATTATTATTATTAATTATATATATTATAATATTAAATAAATATATATATAATATTATTATTTACTAAATATATATAATTCATTATATATATAAATATTATTATATATTATATATTATATTAATATACAAATATATATATAATAAATATCTATGTTTTATAATAATATATATTTATCTGGTGAAACTTAATTACTATTTACATTTCGGAATCTTATAATAATATTTTATTAGTTATACAAAATGATTTACATGTGAGGAAATTATAGAAGAAAGTAAATTGAGAGTTAAAATTAGATCTGTATTTGTAGTCTAGTTGGTAAAGTTATGTATATATGGTCTGTTGGTAGAAGGTAATTAGTCAAATGCAGGGCTGGGGTCAGGAGTGGGGTCGGGTCAGAAGTTAGATGGGTGTAGGTGTGCATTTTCAGAGTCGGATGAAAGTCGATTATTTGCAGAGTGAGGGAACAATTTTGTGTAAGTGGGTTGGAGTGTAGTGAGTGTGGATCTGAGTGGTGTTTGAAGAGTGTGGAGTGGATCGGGTGGATCGTATTTTGAGTGTGGACGTGGGAGTGGTGGTTGGGTCGTTAAGATGAGTGCGGGCCATTAAAATGAGTTTATCTGTCTTCGAGCTTATTTCATACTCGCAGTTCCGGGCTTCGGTTCTTCCAACTCATGTGTTCCCTTATTGCTCCTCCCCCCTTTCCTCCCCGTTCCCCGACTCCTCTGTCCTCCTTTTTCCCCTTTCCTCCGTCCCCCGCCTTGCTTTTTTCGTGCTGGATCTGGCTTCCTCCCTCCGCCTCACCCCCCTTCCCGCGCCCTCAACGCAATCCTTTTTCCGTTGCCTTTGCTTTCTTCCTTCCGTTTTGCCCTTACTGCTTTTGTACGCCGTCCTGCCACCTTTTTTCTTACCACCCCTGCGTTCTGTCCCTCGTTTTCCTTCCCCTCGTTCCCGCTGTCCGCCTTTTTTCTTTCTTCCTCTCCCTCGCGTGGGCTCCCGCTGCCACGCCGCCGGCCCTGCCGCTCTCCGCGTCTTCCTGCCCTTCTGCCGCCGTTCCCCACCACCCCGTATGCCCCGCTCCCCTTCGCTTCCTTCTTCCTTTTTCGGTTTCTGTGCTTTCTTTTCCACGCCCCCCCCGCTCTCCCCTTTTCCTTGTCGCCCTCCTCGTTCCTCTCTTTCCGTTCGTTGTGTGCTTCCACCCGCGTCCTTTCTTCTGCCCTAATAACAACACTTGTCTTCCCTACTCCCTTCCCGTCCCCATCCCTCCCTCCCTCCCTCCTCCTCCTCCTCCTCCCTCCTCCGCTTTTCCCCCAACAAAAAGCGCGTTGTTTGCTTTTTGTTCCTACGAACCTACTTCCACGTCTCGTGTCCTCTCCTCCTATGCCTGCCTTCCCGTTTTTCCGCTTCTTCTCCTTTTTTTCCTCTTCGCGTCTGCCTTTTCTCCTTCGCCCGCTGCGCCCCCGTTCCGACGCTCCCTTCGCCTTGTCGGTCGCCCTCTTCGTCCCCGCCCTGCCCCAGCTTCTTGCTCTCTGTCCTGGCCCTTTTCGCTGGCCCCTCTCTCCCTTCCGCTTCGCCGCGTTCTCTCCTTTCATCACCTTCTTCCGTGCCGCCCCCCGCCCTTTTCTTCCCGGTGTGTCTGCGCCCTCTTGCGTGTCCCGCCGCGGCCAGGCCTTACCTCCTGTTTTCCAGTCGAACTTCGGCCCATCTGACTCCAATACTTCTTCCCTTCGCCCCTTTTTTGTACTCCTCTTTCTGCGCTTCCGCCAGAATTCGCCGTCTCCAGATAAGGGACCGCTCTCGTTTCACTCCTTCCCCCTGCTCCACCTGTCTCTATCTTCGTTCTTGCCCTTTCTCCCCCTTATTCTCCCCCTGGCCCCGCCCGACATACTGCCCCCGCTGCCTCTTTTCGCTTTTTGTTGTTGCTTGCTTCCGCTTCACCTAGTGCTCGACTCCCCGCCCCGCCGCTCGTCCGCCTCGTATCTTGTCCCTCGCGCCCTCTTCTTACGTCCTGGGTCTTTCCTTTCTTCCGCCTCTTCCCTCTCGCCCGTCTCCGTTCCGGTTGCCTTTGTTCGCCTCTCTCCCCTTCCGCCTCACGTGCCGGTTCCCCCCCCCTTGCGCCGTTTGCCCTGCCTTATGTTGGTGGCCGTCGCATCGTCCGTGCCTCTGTCTGCCGTGCTTGCCGCCCCTTCCCGGCCCGCCTCCCGCACCGCTTCCGGCCTGTCCTCGCCACCTCTCCTCTCCCGGACCCTCCCTCCCACTTATTTTGCTTTCCCGACCCGTCTTTTCCTCGCCTCCCATCGCCTCCTTACCCATACCTGCTTCTAGCACTGATTCCTCACCCTTACTTACTCCGTACCCATACTCTTCCCGCCTGACCGTGTCGCTTCTGCTTTGCCCGTGGCCCCTGCCCTCGTTCTCGCGCGCCCCCGGTCCTCCTCCTTTTCCTATTTCGGTTTACGCACTCTGTTCTTTTTTTCTTTTTTTCTTCCTTTTTCCGGAGTCGCAAATACCGCCGGCGAGACAGGGACCCGCGGGGCCGCCGTCCTACCGATATCCCTCGGATATTGGCCGCGCCCCCGCACTCTCGTCCCTCGTTCTTGTTACCTGACCAGTGGGTCTTCTTACTAGCTGTCGTGGTTTCCCACCCCCCCTGGCCCCCCTTGGGCCTGCTCCCCCGTTTGCCGTGCTGCCCATCGGGTGTCCGCGCCGCCTCTTTGCATTTACTCCCCTGTCCTTTTCCCCCCCTTTTTCCACCTTTCTCTTTTCTATCCCGCGTCTTTTTTTTCTTTCCTTTTTTTCCTCTCCTGCGGTACCCCTGTCTCCTGACTTCCGTCCCCTGCTACTTCTTTTCGTGTCGCTGTCTACAAGTTTATTTCTCGTTCCCTGCGCCCTCTTGGGCTGCTGCCCCCCGCCTTCTCCGCGTCCAGCCTTCCCACGACCCTTTGGTCGTTCCCTATACTTTAATATTTATAGCACACATAATATTATAATTATTATATTACTATCACTAACTACTATCTTATCCATATATTATACTAGACTCTACTATATATATATTTTAATAGCAATATAAATATAATTGAGGCAATTAAAAACATAATTTATTATATATATATATACGATATTATATATAATAATACACAATACATCCAACTCGAGACCTCTTGAAAATTACAGACTCAGATTCCGACTCCCCCGACTCCCCCCTCTTCAAAATTGCCGCTCCGCTTCCGCTCCGCTTCCGACTCCCTTTCTTCAAAATTACCCTCCCATGACCATCCGCGACTCCGACTCCACAACAACCCTGTTCGGTACTACCATTATCCTTATCAAACATATAAAAGATCATATTTCAATCACACCATGAATCCAATAAATAAATAAATAATAAAAAAATGCTTTACTATAAAGCGAATTTTCTATGATTAGCTGGTTGAAGAAAACTTTATTTGGTTTTATGGGTAATCTATATATTTATATATATATATAATACTATACCTTATATCTATATACTATCATATAACTTTTAAGGTGTTCTTTTTTTGGCAAAATGAATCCCCGTCCGTACGCTAATTTTTCCACAAACAATACTATGGAGGGGGCTGCGACTTACGACTCCACAAACTGTTCGTAATTAACTTAACTTATAAAACCAAACTATAAAAAGATATATATTTCAATCGACCCATGGATCCAAATTATCAAATAAATAAATAATAAAACTAAATTGTTTACTATAAAGCGAATTTTCTATGATTAGCTGGTTGAAGAAAACTTTATTTGGTTTTGTGGGGTAAACTATATAGTTTATAGTATTAATAATACTTAATATCATATAATATATATATATTAATATATATATATATATATTATAATATATATATATATATATATAATATATATATATTAATATATATATAGTATTATATATTATATATATATTAAATATATATATATATAATTAATATATATATCATATATATATATATAATTTATAAGTATCTAAATAATATACTACTATCTCCATATCACTTTTTCCTATGTTATCCGTCAGATAACAACCCTCTGTTCCACCGCAGTCACCAGTCACTTAAACCCATTCTACCTTGATTTCGTCAAGTCTAAACACAATTATAAAGCACCAGATGATATTCTTCATTTCGAATCAAAACAATTAAAAAGTATTATATTTGTTCCAATCACCATGACCCCAAAAAGAATAGAATAAATAATATAACAACTAAATGTGATTTACTAAAAAGCGTATTTTTTTTCT
>JABUQX010015036.1:0-5000 GCA_015478945.1 Trachelipus rathkii
GAATTGTAATCGTTAATGTAGTAGTCTGTTTGTTAGTCCGTAATACAGTGTTGTCATTTGGTAAATTAATATCAGTCAGTCTATTTACAATTTCTATGTTGGTTTCTTCTTTAATCATAAATATTCCTTTCTATGTTGCACTTTATTATTTCTTTTCATATCCCCCTGTCTTATGCTTAAGTTATCATTAGTCTTTTACTTAACTCATATTTATTAACTTTCTTCGTCTTCTTATTTTATTATTTGTTTTTTTCTTTGTTATTTATTATTTTTTATTGTTATTATTGTCAACTATATCAATATATCAACATACAAATCATAGACTATTATGCACCTGCAGAAATAAACAAATCATGCAGCAAGACAATGATGCATGTCTCACATCAATCACTGTCTGCATCCAATCTCACCCCACTGCTCTCCAACCATCTTTTATACCCCTAATGCTTTTTTCCTCTTTCATAACCTCATTTCCATAACAACAATATTATAAAAATCTCATTCTCCTCAGAAAAACCATATACCTACCATTTATCATTACTTTTCATATCTTTAAATTCATTCACACTATTATACCACAATCTTGTAATAATCCATCACTGTACAATTTGGGATACCTTTCCGTTTTCTTTTCCAGAAGTTCAATTTCTTCCTCAAATTCATCACATATTTCCGATATATCATACACTATTGTCATATTGCTTGGGACTTATACTTTGCTAATCCCTCATCATCTTTTTTGTTCCACATCCTCAAAAACTTAACAATTTCTTTCTCGCTTCTTCATTTATGATGTTATCTCTTATGGTGTGTATCTTTGCCTATGTCTCTCTCACTACTTTTATTATTTACATTATTCTCTTGATCACTCTTCACTTTTTTCTTTCGTTTCCCTCTTTTGCTCTTTTTTCTTGATTGATTCTCTCCCTGATATTCTCGTTCATCTGTGAGGTCATTTGTGATTATATATCCTATACTTTCACTCTCTTCCTCTAATACTGTACCATTAGCTCTTTTATTTAATATTGCCTCAATCATTTCTTCTTTAACTTCATCTATATCATCATTTGTTTCTACTTCTCCATTCTCTTTTTCTCATTCACATTCAAATAGATATTCTCCTTCTCCTTTTTATTTATTGTTCCCCTTTTTTCGTTCCACCAACAGTCATTTTCCTCGTGTCCCCATTTACGACACATCGTGCATTTCCTTATATTTTCCACGCTTGTCTGGCACTGCATTGATGCATGACCCTTTCTCCCACATCGAAAACAAAATATTTGATCTTCACAATCTTTCGCTATATGGCCATCCTTCATACATTTGAAACATCTCATACCACCCTTCTTTAAGCATTCCCAACTCATGTGTTCTTTCCCTCCGCATTTATAACATTTTATCATTTCTTCTTTTCTGTCCCTTTCTCCTCTTGTTTCACACTTGCACACTCCATCTGGTGCGTCCTTGAAATCCATATTCCTCTCACAACACACTTGTTCTTTTTCATTTCTACTTGCTTCTCTTCTTTTACACACGGCCCCCGTCATTTCATCCATCATACCTTGTCTGTTTCTTACACACCACGTTTCTTCCTTTTCCTTTCTTTCTCTTGTGTCCTCACTCTCAGTTTTTACATCTTCAAAGATTCTTAACATTTGCTTTCTGATATTCTCGTATTCCAATTCACTTTCCCCACAACCCCCTATAATAATCTGTTCCTCCCATTTTTTAAGTCTTGCTGCATATAACAGATGTGCACCTTTTACATCCTTTCCCCACTCACTCATCCCTAAACATGTTGCTTCACTTATAACTTTTTCATATCTAATCACAAATTCTTTCACACTCTCTTCCTCTTTTCTATCAATTTTTAACACACTCAGAACACTATTAAACCTCTCTACACGTTTATCTAATTTATACCTCTTATCTAATGCTGATAAAATCACCTTTCAACCTTCCTCATTTTGATAAACTCACCCATCTAATATGTTTTGTTAATTCTTCCGCTTCTCCCTCTAAATATAATCTTATAATCAATCCCTTCTTTTTTACGTTTTCATTTATTTCTGCCCAATCACTCATTTTCTTCTCCATTTTTCTCGTAATCTTTTTCGTATCCAGAGAACACCGGACATTTGCCAGATCATCCTACATTCTTCGACCCCTCTTTTGTTTCCTCATTCATCCCGCCCATTTTAAAACCGACAGAGTTGGCGACTGATGAATCTCTTTACGATCTATTATGCCACTTTGTAAAACAATTATTACCAACTTTGCTCTCAGCCCTATTATTTGCTTCTTACCCTAATCATATTATTATTTCATATACTCTACTTCTAATAATAATATGTATGACCAAGTTACCTGTTATTTTCTGTATAGAGATTTCTATTCTCCTCTTGGATGAAATGGATGAAATAGGTTGGGAGATATATAGTATAGGGATATAACAGTATAGTCATATCACGTCAATCTTTATCTTTTTCCGTCAAGTCTTTATCTATATTTTTTATCTGCAATTATATGTTGGTCCCTTCTTTTTTCTTCTCTATAGCACTCTCTTATGTCTTCTTATCTTCTATAGTGCCCTCTTGTGTCTTCTGTGTTTGTAATGCCCTCTTATATCTTTTGTCTTCTTTATTGCTCTTTATTGTATTGCTTCTTCGTCTTATTATTATTTAGTTGCTTTATTTGGTCTAATCTTATTCTATATATACTAATTATCAACTATAAATTCATTACCAATATTAACTACTATCATTATATTATTACAAATCTAGACAATCTTGTACCTGCAGAAATAAACAAATCATGCAGCAGACAATGATGATGTCTCACATCATCACTGTCTGCATCAATCTCACACCACTCTCTTCCACCTCTTTTATCCCCCTAATCTTTTTCCTCTTTCATACCTCATTTCCACATTCAAATATATTATATAACTCTCATCCCTTCTCAGAATACATTATTATACCTACACTTCTTTCCACTCAAATTCCCAATAAATTCTTCACTGCCAAAAAAATTGCGGATTGCGATTGCGATAATTGGAAAAAGTTGCGAATTGCAGTTAGGCGGAATGCCTAATCATTCCGCAATTGCGAATTGCGTAATCGCAATCCGCAATTCCGCAATAGAGGACTCAGCCTAAGTTTATTATTGTTTCAATCCTTTAAATTTTAAAACAATGACAATATTAGGCATGTATTAGTCTTAGATATGTACAAAAATAATTTGGCAAATAGAAATAAATTCATTTAATTTGGACATTTTGGTTATATTATATATATAATATATATATATATATATATATATATATATATATATATATATATAATATATATATATATTATATATATATATATATATATTATATATATATAATATATATATATATATATATATATATATTAAATAAAATATGTATCAAATATAGTTTAATATATATATTTGTTTATATATATATATATATATATATATATATATATATATATATATATTAGAGTTATGACTAAAAAAAATTGCAAAATTTTGAATCTCCTGTTGTCGCAAATGATGAACTTTTTTGATCTGATTACTAAAACATTATTATTGCAGGTGGCCATAAAAAAAACTTCCCGCACCAATCCGTTTCAGTATCAGTGTGTGTCACGAGATCTGTATGTACGTTGCTGTATCCTGTAGCAAATAAAAAAGTAGATCCTTATAAAATCGCTCATGATTATTTATTAATGATTATTTAAATTATTTATTAAATGACTTAAGACAAAGGAAAACGTGTCAAACGTTTAGCATCACATGCAGCTAAGTTCGGTGAAAAGGTCTCGTTTCAAGTAATAAAAGCTACTAGCTCCATGTCTGCCGAAGATGGAATCAGGTTCCAAAGACACTATTCAACAGTCAGGATGTTGCGAGCTAGTGTACTAAGAAGTTAGCGAAGATGCGAAGCTTAAACATTAAAATCTAGTTTGCAAGAAGAGGAAATATTTCCTGCCTTCCGTTTGACGGTTAAGCAAATTGCAAACCACGAGTATCAAGTGGTAATCTTAGAGGATTGAAATTATATATAGTGAAAATGTGAATTTGATTATCACAGTTATATTTCTTAATGCAAAGATTTGGTGAATCAAATTTAGGCATGGAGAACTTCAAAATAATCGTCATTGTGACACAACTCAGCAATAAATTACTGGAACGAGTGAATGAATTGTTAAAAATTAAAAAACGAAATGAGAGTCACATGAGGATTTGGTCAGCCACAGTACATTGGCTGCCAAGCATCATATTATCTGGAATAGAATTTAGAGATGTGTAGACTTCTTTAATCAATTCTTCTACCCAAACCAACTTCTCAACTATGACATCGTGGTACGATAGTGACTAAAAACAATACGATATCCTGCAGCAGTCACCAAGCCAGAGAGTGAAATGATAACTATTCAAAATTTCAGGTTGGGCGAGATAATTATTATATTATCGTGTATGAGTTATTGAGCAGCATTCAGTAATTCCTTTAAGAAACTAGTGCGTTACCCCGTTAAGTTAATTGGAGAAATTTACCGTCTCTTCACACATGCCAGATGAATTCACTGTCTTTATTATCATATTATTTACGTACTTCCTACCTTCCTAAATGGAGAAATTTCACTGGAAAACACCCGTGCGCTTTCTCTCAAATCACATGCAACGGAAGGCCCTAGGGTTCTTCCTAACCAAATGCCTTGACGCACAAGAATTGACGAGATACCAAGTCAAGGATAGGGAAAACATATCCGTCTGGAATTGCGTCTGCGCAATCCGAAGTGCCTTATGAAATCACTGAATGGTGACAGATCCGCTTGTAGATAAATACCAAGACGAAATATTTGTGCCGAACGAGGGGTGAAATTAATGGAAGAACTGTACCAGAAATGCAAAACAGATAAATATTTGAATCTGAAGCTTATTGCAACTAATACATTTTGATTGTGATGAATGTACTTAAGTTTCAGAAT
>JABUQX010015036.1:12500-15000 GCA_015478945.1 Trachelipus rathkii
TAATAGTATATAATATATATTATATATAACTTATATATATATATATATATTATATATACTATATATATATACCTATTATATATTATAATATATATATATATATATATATATATATATATTCTTAAACTTGTACTCCTGAACTTGGGCTTTCCTTTATTTCAACAAATTCTTTTTCTGCTTACTAGAAATTGTTTCCAAAAAGGAATGCTCCTTCCAACTTTCAGGCTCTCGTTCTATTTACCTTGCTCATATCATTCCGGAGGAGGAAAATTTGCAAAGTAAGAAAATGAAGTTGGAGTAAAAAAAAAATGGGATAGGGAGGAATAATAACTGGCACCCTTACAATGTTTAGAATTAAAGAATACAGCTATTTAAAAAAACGTACAAAATAATTTATTTTTACTACAATTTACCATATACAGGTGCATGTTTGCATATATATATATCCACACACACATGCCCACTCATGTTCATGTTTACTGTTTAATTTTCACAACTAAGTAGTACAAGAAATGAAATTGAGTTATTTAACAATTTTCATGATAACTTAACCATTACAAAATCATGATTTAGTATTTAAACTGAATATTTATATTTAATAAAGTAATTCACCTGTAAAATGAATATTTTACAAATGCATTTACAACACACACACACGCTAATAATTGTACATATATAAATATATGCAGTTATCTACATATACACTACACTCCATACCACAAATATAGAGATCAACTATAATTGTTTTTGCGAATTTTCATTTACTTTCATATCTTTCAATTTAAATTACGGAAATTAAATGTCAAAATATCTTAGCTTGCATATACTTGCGTCTTGAGTGATGAACTGTCTAATCTCAAACTGACTGTGACCTTGACTTTGAAGGAGGATAAATACTTGTTTACCGTCTGTGACAAAAAAAAACTTTTAAAGTAATGTCTCTCCACAAAGATTTAAGTTAAAACTAGATCTATATTAAGAAAACCTAATAATTACCGTCTCTACTTTTCCGATTGCTATGTAGGATATAAACCATTATATATCACATGGCTATACATATGCTTACCTGTAATTACAGAATCAACTTTTCAATTCTGTGCCACTGAAAACTATTATTCATAGGTGTGTTTTACATAGTTTTTTTCCCCCTTTCAGAAACATTTTTTGACACCTTTCCACCATGTCCACTGTAATTTATTCTGTCACTAAAAGACTACTGTCTATAATAGTGTGTTTCAGAACAACAATGATTAATTTTATAATTGTTCTATAACACCTTTCGCTATGTCTTTTACGAATGCTTGAAAAATTTTGCTAATTATATTTATCTAGAACACAGAGAAGACCCATCTACTGCTTGAAGTGTTGCGTCTTTCCGTTCATTCTGAAAATATAAATACCACAGCACTATCTATCTTGATTTTAAACAAGCAGAATAGCAGTTACTATCCAATTTAATACTCCTTTACAATATATTTTCAAGATCTCGAGAATCATTGATAAATCCAAGGTTGATATTTCCGAACTTTCTTCATTCGGTTTATCCCTACTCTCTGTAGCCTTATCCTCGATTTCCTTTTTGAAGCCCAACGTCTTTCTTAAATCTATTTAGTGTGATGCTTCTTATGTTCCGTTTTATTACATACCCTTATTAATGGTTCTCTATCTTGTACTTCTTCAAATATCAATTTATATGCTTACGATGTAATTTTCTATTCATTTTTAAAGAGAACCAAGAAATATCTTTTTGTTACAACTGGGAAGTTGTGAAAAGAAATACGGTATTTGAGGCATTGAATGCATTTATTATGTTTGCTCTCCCGATTACGGATATAAAGGTTAAATAATTTTTTTATTCGTAACAGGAACAGCATATATAGTTGCTTTTAATGCCTCAAAAACTGATTCCCATCTTTCTACACCACACAATGTTTCACACAATTATAACTAAAATCAACATTTTACTATTTTTAATTCCTTTTGTTTCAGTTTTGTACCTTGATCTTTCCTGATCAACATATTTTTAAAAAGCCGTCAAAGAGATTAGAGATTCAAGGATGCCTCAAGAATTCTTTTGCAACGCCCGGTTTTGTTTGGTATAAAGTATTCGTTCAACCCTAATTGAAATCATTTCACACATGGAATGAACCATACCATACGGTATCGGAATGATGGGAGTATAAGAATTTTCGTATAACCAACTCACCCACCATAATTGACCCTCGAATCTTTTCTAAGCACAAATGATTGCACCAGTTTTTTGCATCGTCTTTGCAATAAACACTGCATTTCTGAAGCTTTCGATTCAGATCTCGTTTGACTCAGTCATTGTACACTTTCTCATTCTTTATATACACAACCAAAGTAGACTGAAACACTTATATATTCAGCTCTTTCCTCTTGTACTTTATATTTTCAAATGCCTTGAATAAAGGCTTGTTGGCCATTAGTACGGTCAGCGATTTGGTTTTCATTTTACTCCCTACTACTATGTGCATGT
>JABUQX010015036.1:20000-22500 GCA_015478945.1 Trachelipus rathkii
ATATATATATATATATATATATATATATATATATATATATATATATATATATATATATATATATATATATATATATTAAACATTACCTTCCATAATAGTGTTTACTACATTCATAAATGTATTAAATACCACTATGGGTGCTGAAATTTGATGGTCTTTTTATTCTTTGTGGTTTATTTTCCATTTAATTTGTCGTTTCACGCAAGAAATGTACGTAAGTAGGTAATGAAATACTAGTTTACGATTTTCCACTTCCCAATCCCAGGTGTACCATTTTATTTGCTCAGGAATGTCTTGCCACCAAAATTTAGTTAGGTTAAAACTTAAAAGCAAATTTTAAAAACCTTGTTGATAAAGTGAACATAAGCAATTTTGATGTTATATATATATATATATATATATATATATATATATTTTTTTATTTTTATATATATATATATATATATATATATATATATATATATATATATATATATATATACCGGTATATATATATATATATATATATATATATATATATATATATATATATATATATATATATATATATATATATATATATATATATATATATATATATATATATATAATAGTTTTTATTCTTCTATTGGTAATTATTAATTGTTTTTCCTTTTTTATCCTGTTTCGTAAATATAACTGGAGTTTTATTTTATTTTTAGAACTGCAATGTAAGAAACTTGAACAAAAATTGAATGTTAATTTTGTAATATATTGATGTAATTATTTGTAATATATTTTTTCACTTAAATATAATTTTTTATTTCCTTACGAATAATTAAAATAAAAAATTTTGCTTATACTGACTGTAACAATTTCTTATTTTAATTTAAATTGATATTGTAAACACTTTTAAAATTGAAATTTCAAATTAAATTATACGGTTTCGTCTGTAACACAAGTTGCGTTCTTGCGTACTTTTCGAATTGGGATTGATCAATACAAAATAATAATCAAGACTGATTGGTAGGGCGCTTATCCAATCATAATACTTTTAATGAAGTTCTATTATACAAATTTTTATACGTTATAGATAAAAAAAAAAATTGTATTGCAAATGCTAGACCGTTCACCTGATTTGACGTAATTGTTCAAAATAATCATGACATCACGGGATAACTTAATTTGTTATATTATAAGTTATAATGTGCGAAAGGAACGCATCTAAAGTAGCACTTCATGGGAATTATCGCCCTAGCTCTGGAACCTCTGGAAGGCCTTGTAGCAAATATACGTAGATTTTAAGTAACTTCCTGGATTCGTAAACGGAGCCCATAACTTTTCGCATCAAGGGAGGCGGTTTCAAAACGTTCTGGAGCGGTATTTTCAGACGACCATACCTCCCTCTTCACCAGAGGCCATTGAATGTACCATACTACGTGAAGCACATATTACACGACCATATTATGCTTATGCCATGGTAAGGGAACCACTTCCACATTAGTGCATGAACTAATGGGCGGGTACGGACTACCCCACTCGTCGTCAATGTACAGGTACTGGTCTGAACCTCATCCCAATCGAACACTTTTGGGACCCCCTCAAGAGGGTCGTTCGATGATCTGCGCCCCATTCCATACCATCCATGAGCTGGAGCGGGCATGATTGCAGGATGAATGTTTGATACATCGAACCTCTGTTAACATATTGTGCATGTGGTTATGAGATCCAGAGGTTGGGTTAAAAATGCATGTAAAAATGAGTGTATGTAATTTCATACATTTTGCAAGTCTGTAAAGTATCTATCTGTAAGTAATTTATAAATTTTTGCATCTAACTGTGAAATGTTTGTAAGTAAGTGTACTTTAAAATGTGTGTATGTAATTTCATAAAATTTACAAGTCTGTAAGGTATGTGTGTGAAAATAATGTTGCTAAGTAATTTATAAATTACTTTTGCAAGTCTGTAAATATCTGTTTGAAATATGTGTAATCTTTTTATAATTTTACTATTAAATATGTTTATTACTTTACAGTACGAAAAACTATTGAAATGTAATGGCAACCTACCCCATTTTGTAGATACGTAAGTGTATGCGTTCTATAAATTTTAGGAAAAAATGTATCAAAATGATACATCGATAATATAAAAAAAAATTAAGGTTAAATTTATCAAAAAATTTAAATCGATATTTCGATAATCATTTTTCCGATATATCGATAATAAAAATTTTAAAAATTAAATCGACATATCGCTAATTATGTTTTTTTCAATATCATCAACAAAAAAATTAATCGTTACAAAGATAGATCAATGAATGTTTTAGTCATTGGCGTTAATATATTGACGTTTGAACTATTAATCAGTTAAACATAAAAATTCCCTACAGCTGCGCCCATTCCGACCGATGGATCATGTCAGGTCAGGTTGTTGTTGGATTCAGTGAGGCTCAATATAATTTTTTTTTTTTGTGCAAATGTCGACCATTTTACCCGTCAATCATTTTCCCTGTCGACCATTTGGTATTAGCTTCACGATTTGG
>JABUQX010015036.1:27500-38595 GCA_015478945.1 Trachelipus rathkii
GAAAGGGAACGTGCGTTACTTGCTGACACCGCCCCCGTTGCAACTATATTCTTTATGTTCTTAATGACTAGCTACTGTTCCCTCAGTGTTGAAAGCTCGCACATGTCCAACCTATTCCGGAAAAAAGGAAGCCGCTCTGAATCCTTCTAACTATCGCCCTAATAGCTCTCTACTTGATATTTCTATTAAGATTTTGAAACCCTTTCCTCACTGCTCATTTCTTAGACCATCTGAATCTCGATCTCGTTCTTCCGATCGCCAGTAACGGCTTTTTTGTGTTCAAAGGTCTACTAGCGATAATACTTTTTCCTATTAAGAGGGCTTTGTAGATTTTTCTGCTCTTATGGAACTACGGGCATGTTTTGCGAATGAAGAACAACTTATCCAAATCCTGATAGAGGACCGTAGTAAATGTGAAACGCATCACTGCTCCTCCAAGCCTTCCCCTCCTTTTGGTTTCCTCTTTTCTTCTTGCTTTTACTATGCTCTACTTTCTTTCTTTCAAGTCGCTAAACGTCGGCTCTGGTTGATGGAGCGACTTCTGTCTTTTCTGTCAATATCGTGTTCCTCAGGTTTTCGTCTTATCTACTACTTTTTATTCCTACTTTTCATTAATGATCTTCGTCACCTGCACATCTAACTCTATCCACCACGCATGGCGATGACTCCGACTCTCATGCTTCAACTTTTTCAAGTTCTGCTTCCCTCTTTTACTTCTCTAGAATTGCCCTCTCCGTCTTTGAATCTTTCCTCGATTCTATTACTCGCTGATCTAGGGATAGAATGTTGCGGGTGAGAGGGTGTCTCAACCTTGTGAAATTCATTCTTAAAAAACCAACTTCTACAAATCCCCTCTCTAAACATACCTTTCTCAACTTGTCCTATCTGTTTTGACGGTTTTCTCTCGTACTCTCCTGTGACAATATAAATCATCCTTGGCCGTTAACATAAACAAAAAAATATCTTGGAAACCTCACATCACACGGTTGCTAGGGGGCGGCTCAAAGAAACTGGGAGTCCTGTTTAGACTGCGAGACTTTTTTCCTCTTTTCAGTTACTCCAGCTAAACAAGGGTCTCATCCGTCCTTGTAATTAGAGTAACTGCTCTCATTTCTAGGGGGGCTCTGGTTTCAACCCCGACCTTTTTGGACAGGGTCGGAGTCAAAGAGCCTAAAATGCATATAAACTGTTATGTACTTTCCAGCTTTCACTTTGATCCCTCTATCTGGGTTGCGCGCGATGTTGGGTGCTTTATTCTTCTTTTCTTAGGTATCGTGTAGTCGGCAGGTGTTCCGAGGAACTGTTACACTCGCGTACCAATCACCTGTTACGACGCCCTGCGTAGCACAGGGTGCCTTGATATCTGCGCACGAGTTTTTTGGTGTATGACATTGTAACCTCCAAGGCTAGTTCGCTGCCGGGTGCTTCCTTCTGTTCCTGCCACCACTGTTCGTGTGGAATTCTTCCATTCTTCTGTGTTTTCCTGCTGAATTTAATCTCCCTCACTTTAAAATCTGCGTCTATGTTCATCATGGCGTAATTTGCGCTAGCGGAATGGATTTTAGCGTGCACACCCCTCCTTGAATTAGGGCTCTGCCCTTGGTGGGTGGTGATAACTGTTTAAAAAAAAAAAAAAAAAAAAAAAAAAAAAATAAACCAAATGTGAAAACGGTTAACGTTAACGAAGTAACGTTAATTTCCGCTACATTCTTTACCGATGAACGCTTTAATGATTAACGTCGTTAGATTTTTTTGTTGAACGATTAAGAATTAGCGACTTTAACTTTCTCATTAAACGGTGCCACCTTTGTAATATATAGTAACTTTTAGTGATATAACTTCGGATTTTCAAATTTTTGACATCCGCGGATGCTGATGTGAGATTTTCTAGCATTCCGCGTGATGCAAATTGTGAATGCGGATGTCATTTGTTTTTACATTCCGTCGATGGTTGTCCAACACATCCGATGGCATTGCGGCTATCGTGTTCAAAAATGATATATACTAATATATATGATAGATATATTAATATATATATATATATATATAATATATATATAATATATATATATGGGTATGATATCTTATATATATATAGTATATATATTATATATTTTTGTATATATATAATATATATTTATATATATTTAGAGTGTAGCCGTGATTAGTGATTTTTCACTAATCCCGCGATGCGGATAGTTAAAGATCACTAATCCTCGATTGCGGATGGCGGATAGCGATAGTTAAGTTTTTTTAGAGTTTTGCCACAGGAACTTCATAATATATATACTATAGTATCATATATGAATAGTATATATATATATATATATAATATATATATATTATATAAATATATATATATATATTAATATATACAATATTATAATGTATATAGTACTATATTAATATAATATATATATATTATATTATATATATTGTATTATAATTGTATATAGTATAATTATATATATATATATATATATATATATAATTAATATAATATATTTATATATAATATATATATATAATATTTATTTGAAGAAATCTTACTAATGGATCACATGGCGAAGTTATTATGAAAGAATTTTAGAAAGAAAATTAAGATATAAAATAGAGCTGAGATTAGGGTGAAAGAGCAGAATGGGTATTAGAACGGAGAGGCACGAAGCACTACAGCCTTTTTAATGTTCGCCGATTGGAGAAATGAATACGGAAATAGAATGGATATGATCAATAGAGAAAGCGCATATATCGCCCGTCATAGACTTGAAGAAAGCATTAGATTTCTGGAGAGGGATAATGAAGTTGGAGACAGACTGATTTAGGGCAGTAACGTCGAAGTACATATCGTGAAATAGCATGATGTAAGGTAACTGAACAGGATCCTAACAATGAGGATCGGTCTTTGAGGTAAAAACTGGAGTAAGAGCCAGGGTATGTTGTTTGTACGCCGAACTGGTTTAATAGCGTATTGGACCCAGTCATAGAGAGGTGTAACAGGAGAGTTGTAAGAGGAGATTGACGGATACAAATTCATGGTATAACGCAGATGATTTTGGCGTGTTGGACGTGAGAATGGTGGCAGAGTTGACGGCAAATGTGCATGTGTTCCGCAGAAAAATTCGAGAGAAGCTGGAGTTAATATGAATGTGGATGAAAACAGAAATAATGATAGTAAATAGGGAGGAGGAGGAGTTGATAGTGGAAGTAGACGGTAGAGAGATTAAAAACGTGGGTGACAGATATAAATATCCTAGGAACCAGCACATTGGAAGAGGAGGGAGGGGTTGTGCAAAGTTGATTACGAGTAGGATTGGAGGCAGTATGGAAAAGGACTGTAAAGAGCATTATCCCCATTCTTGAAAGATAAATATATGAACAAAGGGGAGTTGAAGAGAGCAATATACGAGGAGTGTTAACACCAATACTTGTTGTAAGTGGGGCGAGAGACATGGAGCTTGACAGGGAGAGAGGAGAGTAGAGTTCAGACAGCGGAGATGAATGTGTTTTGGAGGATGGTATTGAAAAGACGAGGAAGACAGAGTGGAACGACACAGCTGAGGGAGCAGAGAGTGGTGTGAAACCATGAATAAATTAAAGTGGACCGCAGCCAGACTAAGATGGATGGGTGACACCTGGAGCGGACCTGCAGGGAGAGAGAGTTTGCCAATTTTAAGAAGGTGGAGGTGGCAAAGACCGGAAGGGAGTGAGTGGCCAGAGGAAGACCGCCGGAAGAGATGGAGAGACACACGTGGGAGATTCATTAGGAGACACCAGGAATGCCCTGCACAAATGGAATGAGCTGATGCGCGGATGGGATCGTGATGCGATTGAACAGGACGGAAAGAGGAGGTTAGCCCCACAGACCGGCTCGTGACCCTGATTGGAGAGGGAGTACAGTTGTAAGTAAGATGTAATACTATATATAAGTTGATATATTATATATATATATTATATTATTTATATTATATATATATATTATATATATATATATTAATATATATATATATATAATATTATATATATTATATATAATAATATATATTATATATATATTATATATAGTATATATATATATATTAATATTATTATATATCATTATATAAGGGATGTGCCGAATATTCGTTAAGTATTCGGTATTCAGCGAAGTGATTATTTGGCCGAATATTCGGTATTCGCCCGAATAATTCGGGCCGAATAATGAGCTTTATAAACAATAAAATACGTCAACATAAGGGAAAGTTTTTCAATTTTATAAAATGGAAATTTTAGAACCTTATTTTTTCAAAAAATAAAAAATACTAGCCAAATTTTGTTAGTCAATATGACAAAATCTTTGTCTATTTTTGTCAGATCCTTATACAGGGCCTTTGAACATTTTTCAATATCTATAACAACTAGAATTCATTTGTAGTGATACGGATATAATTGGACGAAAACATGGTACTGGTAGTAAGGGAGAGTGGTTGCTATAAATTTCATCGTTTTATCACGATTTTGCAAACTATGCATCTCACGATTCAATTTTGTCGGATATCTGGTTAAAGATATTTCTAATTTACTTTGCAGAAGCATATCCTCCTCATTTTCACCATTCTAGCAACGGGCAGTCTGCGCAAAGCTTAAACACTTACAGTATGCAAGGCTTGAATGTCAAACAGCATAAATTATTTCAAGACGTTTCCTACACGCTGGAACAGACTTATGATATGCTTAAAAGATTGTTTGAAACAAAAAGTTCCCCTATCCATATCAATCAGAAAATGTTGACTTGATTTTCATGGCAAAATTATTCCCATTTTACTTGAGGCCATTTGACACGCCTAACAAGAACACAGGCATAAACGTGAAGTAAGCAGTCGCCAAGTGATCCTTCATTTTAGCCAAGTAAAGTCTGAGTGTTTAAATAAGGCATTAAAAAGCAAAAGCTTCAAGTGGAATAATTACACTCGTTGAAGAGCTTAAGAAATGAGTAGAAAAAAAGACTTTCTAATTTCTACTTGTGATAAAGTCTTTGTTGTGTAGTACTTTCTTAGATCTGCGTTTCCACGCTAATTTTTCAAGCATGAAGTCAGGATGGAATCAGTAAAAAATTATGGCTCGTTTCGAGGCAGGAAAGAAATGCATGAAAAATTTAGATACTTGACATCTTCTGCTGACGATGATTCCCGTAGTGGGGAAAGTGAAGCTGAAGGTTCCATTTGCACTTCTTTAATGGAGTTGTTTTTAAAGGACCATTGTGGCATCAAAATCGTCATACCGAAAAGAAAGTGAGAGTGAAATAAGAAAGTCCCATTCTTCTGACGATGTGATTTATTGTACATAAACAGTAAAAGGCTACATACGCAATTACATCAAGAAATAAACAAATAATAAGTGTGCCTACTTTGACCAGTGAAGACAATGATGATTTCCCTCAATTGGTGGAAGAAACACTGGAATATAGTTATTATTGCATTTTTGAAAGAAACTGCAATAATTAAAAGTACCTTTCAGCCCACCTGTCATCAGTTTGAAACGTGAAAGAATATTTCGAACAGGAAGAAATAGTTTTATGAGTTCCCAAAAATGAGGTTTATCCTGAAAATGGAGTAACTGGCTAAATTGTTCTGTCATTTTAAACCCTTGTGAGCTTATTTCACTGATGAAGTTCTAGTTTAATATCTTTAACTACGAAACTTTTCAATTTTCAGATTTAATTATTTTTTAATCATGTGAATAGGTTTGCTATACGGTAAGTAAATAGTTAGTTTACTTATTTTTTGTTTTTATTTACTTTGTATATATAACTAACATTGGTAAACATGAAATTTCTTGGACGGGTTTCGCAATTGATTATTGAGTGTGTGATTTTCACAAAATGTAATCGTTTTTGCATATCACACAGCGCATTTGTGAGATATTGTGTGTGTAACTTCAGATTTGTAAAAATTCTATTGATTTTACCCTTTTTCCAATGAAGGTCTTAGTCACATTTATTGGATAATATAATATATTTATATAATATATGTATATTATATATATATATATATATACTATATATATATATTTTAATATATTATATTATATTTTTATGATATAATATATTATATAGTATAATATATTAATATAAATATAATATATATATAATATGTATATATATAATATTTTAATTGATATTAGCAAATTTCTTTCTTTTTTTTTGTTTTTTTATGTTTATTTTTTGGTCTTATTGTGTTGTAGGTTTAATTTATCTATCTGTGTTATAATTATAGTATGGATATATGAAATGGTGGGAAAGAGAAACAAACGATTTAATTCATGTTTGATAAGCTTATTTTAAACCTCCAATCAAACTATGGTAATAAGAGACTTGGGGACAACAATAAATGAATAGAGCAAATAGGGTTATAGTTTTGGAAGTCCTAGTACGAGGTAAACATTCTTCATCGTAACGATCTACCCCTGTGCATTAGCGTCTGGAATATCCCTCAATCAAAATGCTCCAACAATTTAGTTCGACCAAATTTCATAACTTGATATCTCAACTTGCCCCTGGGTAAAACGTTCCTTCCATTGAACTTGATATTCGATGGTTTCATTTACCCACTGCTTCACCTACATCGCTACGGTTCCGGAAAAATTTCCAGTAAAGTTTAATGTAAGGTAGTGGCCAACTTTTATTCTCATTTCTAAAGTCCTGAGAAGAACTGTCTAGTCAGGTTCCTGTACAATGTTAGGGTTCTCCGCGTTTCCTGTTTTCCCCAGTAATTCTGCTGCTATATCTGAAGAGCTTCCACGCCTATTGCCTCTAACAGAGTCTTGTTCTGTAGCAATGGCTGCCATCACCCGGAGATGTCCGTATTTGTGGGCATCAAATATCCCAGCTTTTTTTCTTCTCGTCACTCAGACCAGGCAACGTTGACATATATAGCGGAAAGCTTTCCACCCATCATGGAGTCCAGGGCCTTCCACATTGTTCATCAAACCAAAAGTTTTATTTGTTTCAGTGAAGGTAAGATGATGTTGTCTCTCTTGTACAAAGTGGTTCACTGTATGATGTTCCGTCACCTGGCAATCTAAGGTTTACTCGGTTGGCCATTCTCTTTTTTTGGTCCAGGTGATCCTGTTGCCGTCCGGTCTGTCCCAATAGCGCACAGGAAGCAGGGATTACTTTGGCCTGAACCTGCTTGATGGACCGAGCAAAATGTTTACGCATTTGAGGTCGACGCATATTTACCATCCATGTAAACTGTCCAAACTGTCTTGATTTTTCTTGATTTTTGCATACTCCTCTCTCAACCGTACCGAGTACCCTACTGAACCGACAAACATAACCCTCTTTGCCGTTGTGAAGCAACACACACTTTAAAACTGGCTCTTGAAGTGTCAATAAAACAGTCGCCACACACCTGCATCGTATGCTGGGAGTCCAATAGCGAGTAGTAGGCCTGCTACTTCACTGCAATACAGAAGGTTACCATCTGACTGGAAGAGCCTCCTCAGCTCTGCTTCTCTTGTTAGGTTAAATGTTTTCCCTTGTGCTCATGATTCCCTAGTATCATGTTTTCAAATGCACCTTCCGGAAGCCAAACAGCTCTAGCGACAACTTTCGGTCTAAATTACAGACTCTAAACAAGATCGTTTCCAGTTTTCACCATGGGTGAACAATTGACGGAACCATGCCGAACTGTCTTTCAAGATTGGATGATAGACCTCATTCAGGGTCATGCATCCATATCATGTAGACGTACTAAAGTTACCTCATGCTTCCCGAATATCGACCGCAGTAAACTTTCTGCTACTGTAGATATATTCGGAAGATAACGTCTGTGCAGCCTACATAGTCGCACATGAATTTGTCATTCCTAGGGAATAAGCAAAAATAGGGATCCATGATTGCACGAAACGGGATGTGAATACAGCAAATCCGAGAATATACTAATGGAATCAGCACCCGAATTACTATACTATCTGCTACAGAAAGTCCATCGGCAGAAAATTTTTCACCTTTTTTTGTTGAATCAGTGTAAGTTTTTCTTTTTTTCCCTAAATGGATGACCGACTTTGAAATACTATTCGGCCCAATAGCGAAGTGATTATTCGTCCGAATAACTTTTAGCCCGAAGTATGCGGTATTGCGTATTTCGGCTTTATTCACTACTTGCGCCCGTGCACATCCCTAATAGTTAATATATATAGTGGTTATATGTATATATTATATATTATTAGTATTATATTATATTAATATATATTATATATATATATATATATATAGTATAAATATTATATATAGTATATTAATATATATTATATAATTAATATATAATATATATATATATATATATATACTCTTGTTTACGAGAGTGCAGGACGCTTTTTGACGCCAACTCTTTCTGCCCCCACAAACTCTTTCCCAAAGCCTCCACCAAAATTTATGAAAATGGTTCCTTATATTAATTGCTTCTAAAATATGATTTCAAATTTATGGTTCAACAAGCAACAAGCTTCAGAAGCCCTTTTAGGGGAGAGTTTGCTTATCTTTTTGTCGTAAATGAGATCTGCCCCACTGAAAGACGCTCACTAGCCTACACTTGTTGAACGGGCATGCTAATAGAATTAACCATGAACAACTTCCTGCCAAGAGTGGAAACCTTTTTACAATTAACATTTCTCACAAGTACGCAGTGGATCTTTATCTGATTCCCAGCTTTTGATCACCTCTGAACTAAGACTCTTCATCGCTGCTGAGAAGCCGAGAGACGTAGTTCATGGGGATTCAGCAAGATCGCTTAACAGATGGTATATAATGGCGGTACCTGTTTTGTTGATATTTTTTGCTTTGTTCTTTTCTGGTGATTATTTCTGCCTTTAGCAGCATTTCAACACATGGCATCCTAAAAAAATTTAATTTTGTAAAAAAAAAAAACAAACCCTTTCCTGTATAAACACGTTGTTCAAGAAATTATGTTTTGTAACTAGGATTTAGATAAAAGTTGCTATTTGTAACATGTCGTCATCGTTTTGCGAGTTTGAAATATAGTTATCTATCTTCAGAATGAGTCCTTGTCATCCTTCAAAGTCTCTTTGCTGTTTAATATTATATTATATAATATATATATAATATATATATAGTATTGATATATATTATAATTATTAATATTATATATATATATATAGCTATATAATATATATATATGTAGTTCACACACGTTTCTCATAATTCATAGACATAATACTATCCGCTATCCGCAAAAAAATTACATGCGGAATGCGGATCAGCGAAAAAATTGATGCGGATCTCCGCTATGCGGATGAGGAATGCGGCTATCAGCTAACACCCTCCTAATATATATATAGGTATATATATATATATATAGATTATATATATATTATATGCTTATTTATATTATTATATATTATTATATATATATATATATATATATCAAGTGGCGGCTTTTGGGAGGTAGGCAGAGTAAGCAACGCCTACTTGCCTTAGTGACAACCAAAAAAAATATTAAAAAGTCAGTAAATATATATAATATTATTATATATATATAATATATATATATATTATATATATATATATATATATATATTGTGTTGTTGTGTGTGTGGTGTGTGTGTGTGGTGTGGTGTGTTGTGTGTGTGTGGTGTGTGTGTGTGTGTGTGTGTGTGTGTGTGTGTGTGTGTTGTGTGTGTGTGTGTGTGTGTCGTGGTGTGTTGTGTGTTGTTGTTGTGTGTTGTGTGGTTGTGTGTGTGTGTGTGTGTGTGTGTGTGTGTGGTGTGGTGTGTGTGTGTGTGTGTGTGTGTGTGTGTGTGTGTGGTGTTGTGTGTGTGTGTGGTGTGATTTCGTTCGAAAGCTCACTGATAAGCCGCCGACTGAAATTTCTAACTCGATTCCCTTTTTAATATTAGCGATTGGGAACTCTTATTTCTCTGTCAAAAAAATAGTTTCCTTTTCTATATTGGATAGCGCAACTTCATTATTTGCCGGACCCGACTCAAATAGTAGTAATTTTTTTTTAAAGAATCCCATTTAAAAAAAATCTTGCAAAAATAATAATAATTATTAGTAAATACTAATACAATAATATACTATTAATTATTTTTTCTATAACTTGATCCATCTCTTATACCGACTATATTTAATCTGCAAATTTCCTAATAGCACATGACTCATATCTTCCGAATCCAGGAGTCGACCACTATGCTGCTGAGTCAGACTTCCTTCGGTATGCCTTATGAGCTATTTGCCTTCGCAAGCACCATAGTTTTATATTTCATCGTTATTAGTGAGAAATGTCTATTCCTGTGTAGAGTTGGGAGTTAGTAATATCAAGCTTTCATATATTTGCTAAATATTATAATTTATTACTGATTTTGTGCGCTTTTTAATAAAATTGAGCTCTTAGTTTTATAATTACTGAGATATGAATCGTATTCGATTTAAGTTCATTAAAAATTAACTAAATTTTTTTTTGAGTGTTGTAGGTCTATATATATAATATATTATATATTAATTATATATATATATATATAGTATATATTATATATAATATATATTAATATTATATATATATATATATTATATATTAAATATATATATATATATATAATATATATAGTTTATAGTATATATATTATATATATATATATATACATAATATATAATATTTAATATATATAATATACATTAATATATATATATATTATATATTATATTATATTATAGTATATATATAGTATGATTATATATATATATATAATATATATTAGTAATATATATATATTATATTATATATATATTTAGTAGTATGTAATATATATGTATAGTATATATATATATAGTAGTATTATATTATGTATATTTATATATTATATATAGGTATAGTATATATATATATATATATGTATATATATATTGATTTGGGCCTAACTCAAGAATTTTGACATCGAGCCGCCTCTGATATAATATATATATATATATTATATATATATATATACTATATAATATAATATATAGTATATATATATATATATAGTATATATATAATATATTATATATTATATATATTATATATATATATATATATATATATAATATATATATATG
>JABUQX010015037.1:0-12500 GCA_015478945.1 Trachelipus rathkii
ACAAGTTTAGTAAATAATTTTGACTTAATAAACTAGATCAATAGATCACAATGTCAGAGAGGAGGTTGATAGTGGTTTTGATTTAGTGATTTACTGCTCTTAGGCGTATGTAAACGTAAATTCTGTAAGGAATTCCTTATTAGAACATTTTATTTATTTATTTATTTATTTATTTTTTTATTTTTTTTTTCTGAATGGTTCTGAAACCAATTATTTTCGCAAATCTACAGAATTCCAATAACATATAATAAAGACAACCAAATATTGAATCCATTACAAAGCATTTTATTAACTAAGCATTGCACCGGCTCCAGCACCGGTGCCACTATCAACTCTGAATCCTTCCTCATTCCTCATTCTTCTTCCTTCCTCCTTTCCTCCTCCTTCCTTCCTCCTTTCCTCCTCCTTCTTCCTTTCTTCTTCTTCTTCCTCTGTTTTGCATTCCATGCATTTCTTCTTTTTTTTTTTTTTTTTTAACTGGACTCCGAGTCCGAATCCGACTCATCCTCCTTCCTCATTCTTCTTCCTTCATCCTCCTTCCTTTCTTCCTCTGTTTTTGCATTCCATGCATTTCTTCTTTTTTTTTTCAAACTGGGGACTCCCCCTCCGGTGGGGTCCCTGGACGCCGAAGCTGAATCCGTTTCCAACTCCGTCTCCGTCTCCGACTCCGACTCCTTCAACCTTTCTCCAAGTTTCAGTCTTCTACGATCAATTTTAATTTTTTTTTTTGTGGGGCAGCGCTCCCCCCCTTACGGGGGGATGCAGAGAAACGTAATCTCGTCTCCGACGAGATTACGCCATCATATAACTCGCATCCAAATTTCATTCCGTTACGTTAAGCCTAACATGGTTTTCAGCGACGAAATTTGACCTTGGCGCTAAAAGGGCAAGCACCCCCTTAAAGGGGTGAGCCGTAGGGGTCAAGCAAAACTCGTCCTGTGATCAGTTTATTACACACAATGAACATATACCAAGTTTGAAGGCGATAGCTCTATTCATTCATATCGAAAAAAGTGGGTGCGGGACTGGGTACCTTACTACAGCGATTAATCGAATGTTAATTATTGTAATTATTTTCTTTCGATTACATTTTCAGTGCTAAATGCCAACCAGAGCAAGTAGAAAGACGATTTAAAGATCGATTTGGGTAATCGATCACGATAAATCGATTGGAACCATCAAAAATGATCTATCGATCATTTAAAACCTTGGAACCAAAAAAGCCCCTTTTGAGGGGCTCCGCCCCCTTTTGGGGCTTAAAACCCTTGAGTTCAGGCTCAGAACCTCGGAAGTCGGTCTTCCAGACCTTAAATTCGGTCTCGCCGACCTTAAAAACCCTAGGTTTGACGTATCAAACGTCAAAATCTGATGAAATGATGGAAATTTCCAAGTCAGCTGCCGACATGACTGGAATTTCCAAAAACCTTCCGAAATGGTTTTCAAGTCTTTGCCTTCGACGTGCAGGGCTGCCAATGGGAAAAATCCCCAAAATCCTCCGGAGTTGGGGATCTTGACCTGAATTATGGACAGAATGCTAAAAAAGTAGCTAAAAATCAAGGCCAAAATGCTAAAAAAGGACAAATTTAACGGATTAGGTTGCCCTTTTAGGAACCAAAAAGCCCCCTCTGGGGGCTCTGCCCTATTTTGGGAGGCTAAACCTCCGGCTAAAGGAATACCATAGGGAAAACCACAAAGATGGTAGGAGTCGGGGTCTCTCGGCAGTTTTGCGGTAGTTTCCCACCCTATACTACTTATATATTATATACTTATATTGGATTAGATAACCCTTATATATAATATATATATTATATATATATATATATAATAATATATATATATATAATATATATATATATATATATATATATATTATATATATATATATATATATAATATAGTATATATATCAATTATATTATATACTATTATTATAATATATTATATCTGTATACGCCTGTATAATACT
The DNA here is from genome assembly GCA_015478945.1 of Trachelipus rathkii. Lineage (NCBI taxonomy): Eukaryota > Metazoa > Arthropoda > Malacostraca > Isopoda > Trachelipodidae > Trachelipus > Trachelipus rathkii. Next base: position 1,967 of record JABUQX010015037.1, read on the forward strand.
GTTATTATATATATATATATATATATATAATATATATATATATATATATAAAATTACTTAGCATGTATGCTATTTAATAATGTGTATTAGTTTCCTCAATACACAAAAGTTTTTTAATCTTGGCATTTTTGCACCAAACTTTAAATGAATGAACATTGCAACAATTCCGAAACTCCTCGGCAACAATTGGCTCATAATCCAAATTGAACGATTATTATTATATATATAAATTGCTACCATTCTGACATCTTTTGTGCCAGTTACTCAATAGAGAAACAATTCAGAAAGAAAGAGAAAAAGAAAAATATAATGATAAACATGAATTTTTTCACAGGGGGAAGAGCCATAGAAAGTGTGTGTGCGTCTGTATACAGGTGCGTGCGTGCGTGCGCGTGGAAGAGAAAGAGAAGAGAGAGGAGAGAGAGAGAGAAGAGAAAGAGAGAGAGAGAAGAGAGAGAGAGAGAGAGAGAGAGAGAGAGAGAGAGAGAGAGAGAATAAAAAAGGAGCGCATATGAAATATAGTATTAAATTTGGTAAAAGTATTCACAAATTTTATGATATCGTAAAATAAAAGATGAAGGTAATAACATTAAAATTATATATATATATATTATATAATATATATATATATATATATACTATATATATATATATTATATATATATATATATATATATATATATATAATATAATATTATAGTTTATATATATATACTCCCCCAGGAAGGTCATACGACCTGTCAGTGGAACCCATCGAGAAAGGTCCTTGGATCACGGGCCTAACGACCATCCGCTGGCTGGCCCTAGGCCTATCGCGGATGCCCGGAAGCCCTTTCCCATTAGTAGCAAAGGCAACCGACCAATGTACTCCATTATTCGTCTGAGTGAGACGAAAGCCTTAGAGTTTATAGGAGAATAGCTCACATTCCCTTGCCCTCCAACCCATCTCGAACCTGGGCCCTCTCGCTTGCCAAGCTAGGAGCGGCTCTAATAATATAATATATATATTATATAATTATATATTATTATATATATATATAATATATATATACTATAATATATTTATATTATATATATATATATATATATATATATATATATATAATATATTATATATATCACTGCGCGTCTTTCCGGAGGAGACAAGCAGAGCGCAGTGCCTTCATAAATTTGAGAGTAGAGTTAACCTCTATTGTTCATCTTTTTCAATAATATATATTCATCTTTTTATTTTATTATATAAAAAAATAAAATATTTCTCGAATTCGTTTCAAAGTATACATGCTAAGTTAAAAAACAAAAAAAATATTTTGAATGACGTTTTATAACGATACTAAATACAAAACTCAAAGTTAACACGAGTGAAATAAAAGAAGGCAGATTTTAAAATTTCTGCCTCTTTTGGGCGGAGAATTTCAAATAATCGCGACATTCTATTTCAAGAAGTGTTATGACTGCACAATATCAGAGAGAGTAACAGCTTGAAGGGAGGCAAGCGATGAAGTCGAATTCCGTTTAGTAGAAAATTTCCCTCATAAAATAAATGTTTGATGTCTTTAAAATATATATATATATATATATATATATATATATATAAATATGACTGATATATAATTATATATATATATATCATCCTCTTCATTCTCGCTGTGTACCCGCCTCTTGGCGACTTGTCACTCTTCCAATCCAGCCATTCTCCCCCGCTTTCTCCTGCCTATTATATATATATATATATATATCAATATATATTAATATATATATATTTATATATATATATATATTATATATATTATTATATATACTATATGAGTATATATATTATATATATATTAATACTGACTGCTATTAAAGCTCTAATGGGAATACTTTATATAATATCGATTATGCTTTATTCGTGAGCAAAATATTGATAAAAAAAAGGGGGTGGGGGTTGTCTGGAGGACCGATGAGCATTTTACAAGCCGAATTGAATGAAAAAGAAGGAGAACGTTATTAATTTTTATCGACGATTTCTTATCATTTTGCAGAACGTCTAGACTTTCTCTATGAAGCTTGCTAAAAGTCTAATTTCATCTTTACTTTTTTTATATTTTTTTGTATTTTTATGTCCAACTCTGCTTAAATACTGTCTGTTCATTATATATATATTATATAATATATATATATATTATATATATATATATATATATATATATATATATATATATATATATATATATATATATACTATATATATATATATATATATATATATATATATATATATATATATATATATATAATGTGGGTATTCAGTGAGTAAAGGTAGCCCCAGTCTCCACTGAACAACCAAACACCTTTCCCAATCACAACTACTCCTAACGTGTACACGACCGGAAACTGGTAGTACGCTGTGGTTTAGGCAAAGGATAAAAAAGGGTTTTTCCGTTTAAAAAAAAATTAATGCAACAAACTGGTGCAAGGCTACCTTCTTGGCATGATTGTAATAAATAACAAATAAATATAATAATATTGTAAACGGTGTTTTAAATATAAAATTATAATGAAAATAGAATGGTTGTTTAGCTCTCTCAATTATGTTTAAAATTTTGAAAAATTAATGATTTTCCTATCATAGAACGCCAGAAAAAGGAACTGTCTCCTTTTATGAATGATAGCTGTAATATCATTTACGAGAAATGACCCTCGAGATATTGTATGAAAGAACTTTTAATTCAATTTCTGTTTTACCCTCGAGATATTAAGATGTACAATCTAAGACGCAACGAAAAAGTTTGATTGCATCTCTAAATTAAAGATTTAAATTTTATTAAATGATAAAACAAAAGCCTGGTATTTTGTATGAGGTTCCCCCCTGCCCTACTATAATAAAAATCATTCATTATGGCTATTTTTTTTTTACCACAATTTTACAAATGTTAATGTCACCTCAAGTCAACTGTATTCTTAATACATTAGCCACTCCAACCCATAAGGATTATTGCTTATGACTCGATGCGTCCTGAGACAGTCAGAAGAAAGTAAGAAGCAATACAGATGGAAAAAATAGATTAAGATGTAAAGATGTTTTATTAACATCAACTGAAGTGGAGTTTTCAGTTAAAATGATTCTACGTGGAGAGAGTAATAGAATGTTGTAGCCAAACTTTAATTTCGTGTCATGCCTTTGACTAATTCCAATATCAATTATTATTATTATTATTATTATTATTATTATTATTATTATTATTATTATTATTATTATTATTATTATTATTATTATTATTATTATTATTATTATTATTATTATTATTATTATTATTATTATTATTATTATTATTAAACCCTAGGTGTTTGGGAAGCTACAACTGTAAACCTTGCTTGGTTCTTACCACCCCCTTTCCCTTATTATCTCTAATATTAATTTTCATCCAAAGCCGGATGTTGTAGGTATGTGCTCAACCGCGTTGTCTGTTCTGGTGTTACTGACGTGGGTGTTTCACAAATTTTTACTTTATTGCTTTGTCTCTAGCGTCAATCATTTGTGATTTATCTTCTAATTCTGAGAGAGAGAGAGAGCAGAGAGAAGAAGAAGAGAGAAGAGAGAGAGAGAGCGAGAGAGAGCAGAGAGATCGACGAGAGAGAGAGAGAGAGAGAAGAAGAGAGAGAGCAAGAGTAGAGAGAGAGAGAGACGCATCAAGAGCAGAAGAAGAGAGGAAAGGAGAGCGGGAGAGGAAAGAGAGGGTGAGAGAGAGAGAGAGAGAGAGAGAGAGAGAGAGAAGAGAGAGAGAGATGAAGCAGATGAGAGAGAGAGAGAGAGAAGAGAGGAGAGCTATCTTAATTTTTTCGAATATTAAGTGGGCATCACCGCACAACATAGAGAACGCCTGAGATTCATTCTCTTTAATTTTCCACCTTTCCCTGTTATTTAATTAAATTATTCTGATTGGCGATTTTTAGTGTTTCACTATATTGGTCTATTCAGGCAGGATGGTATTGTATGTATAAGTGGATGTATGCAAGAAATATACATGCAACCAGATGGCTTAATAATTAGTAACCTGCCTGATATTGTGAAAGGCAGTCGAAGTGCTTGCGCTGTGTTGAGTCTGGTGCAAAACATTGAATCAGTTACTCTAAGAGTGCACGTTGGCGTTGGGATGTTCAAATTGTGGTACCTTCTACGTTATCCATTTTTTTGTGGAGGTGGAAGAGTTTAGGTGAATCTAACCTGGCCTGAGGACCCTTTTCTTTTTAAACATTCTAAAGGGGCCTATTTAGCAACTGTTCCTATTCTAAAGTAAATTTCTTGAAGCGGTAAAACCACCCAATTAGATTTAATGTCTCAGGTAAGTTACATACTAAAGAAAAACTTTATCTATTGTATTAGAGGTTCTCAAAAAACGTGAAGGCATCCGGGATAAAGAAAGACGCATGCTATCCGGTCTGCCTTAACCTGTGTGATTATCATAATGTCTTCCATTTTCCATATTTGTTCCACCAAAAGGGAGACCGCTAACGGGGAACCACTTTTTCCGAGTTTAGCGTATAAGGATAAACTCAAGGAGGTCATCTCATCTGTTCATTATTTTGATACCGTATATATCATATAATATTACTAGTGCCTCACCCTGTATTATATTAAATATATATATTATATATTATTTAATTATATTAATAATATTATATATATTATATTAATATATATATATAATATATATAATAATATATATTAATATATAATATTATAATATTTATATATATATTATTACTTAAATATATTATATAATATATAGTTAATCAAATATTTAATATAATTTAAATTTATAAATTAAAATAAAGTATGTGGTTGCCATATTAATGTTCTTTATTTAACATATGAGGTTTCTCCATATTAAATTAATACTATTATAATTTTATTTAATAAGGATTAAAATATATTTATTATGAGGCTCATAAATCTTATTTATTATTATAATTAGTTTATAAGTTTTACTCATATAATTTAATAATTCTAGGGGATTCTAGAGAAATAAATTGGTCTTCGTAAAGAAATAAGCAAATTTGCTTTGTTCTACGCTTATTAATTTAGACTCTATCTGTCAGAACTTTGTGGACACTCAAAGAAAAGTAATTATTTATGTATAACATTTTTTCGACGGGCAATTTTGATTGGTGAGAAATGGTATGACATTATATTTAACTTGACTTAATGACTATTTTTCTGGCCTAGGTAATTTGTAGTTTCATCATTAGTATTGAGATTGCGTACCTGGCATCTTATTAATATTAAATTCCTACTTTTCTAATTCGTACCCTAATACCGGCAGTTTTATTTTGAAATTTTTTTTTCCCAAGTCCATTATTTCATAATAAGCCATTAGCTTTTTTAATATACTTAATATACTTCATGAACATTTTTATCAATTTATTGTTATTTATCATTGGTGTGAATTTTATAGAATTGTTTCAGCAGAGATTGCTAATTTATAGATGATAACGTGAAACAGTATTTTTTATTATCAATTTGTATTAATCCTCTATATTCTAATTTTATTAAATGATAAAGAAATTGATCTTATTGCCCTTAAAGGGAATCTATATTTATATATAATATAACATTATTAAGGTCATTAAAATCATAAACTTTAACTTATATAATATATAACTTATGTAGATAGTAAATATATATATATATATAGATAATATATTATTATATATAATATTATTAATTATATTTTATATATAAATATTTAATATATATATATTATATAATATATAATATATTAATAATATAATAAATATATTATATATAATATAATATATATAATTAATTAATATATATATATATATATTATATTAATATATATATAATATATAATATATTAATATTTAATATATTATATATATAATCTTAAACTTTAATAAAATATTATTTTATTCTTATTTTTTTATTATTCCTTTTTCTTCTCGGCCCACACGGAACGTCTTTGGAGGATGGACGTAAAGAGTGGCGCGGTCAGTTACAAATGTTCTTAATTCCGGGATAACGAAGAAAGGAATAGCAGTAAAGAAAGAAAAATTATCTATTTATGTATAAAAGGGTGAGAATGTAGAGTTATAGAAAGCACACAACCTATACAAGGTGTAAACCAGCTCCATAACCTATAACCATAAAACATTATAGGCCGCATTAAATTTACAAAACCTTGATTTGAATATATAACTCGTGGTCATCCTAATTCTAGACCTTCTATCTCTCTCTCCACTATCTCTATTCTCTTCCTTCATCATCCATCCTCTTCTCTCGATCCTTAACTATTTCCTCTCTTCCCACTTCTCATCTCTCCTTTATTGTTATTAATTCTATACTTAATCTAATTATTATTATTATTAATTATTATCTCATATCTTCTCTCTTACTCTTCATCACTTATAACTTAATATTATATCTGGCATGTGAACGCACAAATCCACATGTGTTTAACAAAAAGGGGAAGATCAATCATCTTCGGGAAGTTTTCTGGTCTGAGACCTCCATTTTAGGCCCGCTATACTTAAAATATATATATATAGTATAGTATATTATATAATACTAATAATATATATATTAATATAATATTATAATATATATTATATTATTATATTATAATATATATTATATAATTATATAATATATTAATTAATATTAATATATATATTAATTATAATAATTAATTATTAATAGTATTATATATTTCATATATAGGTAAATTATATAATTATATATATATATATATATTATAATATATATAATATATTATATATAATATATTATATATATATAATATATATATATATATATAAAATAATATTATTATTATTAATATATATTATTATATTTATAATATAATAATATATTAATATAAATATATATATATTATTATATAATATTTATATATATTAATATTTATATAATTATTATATAATTATATATATTATATAATATAATAATATTTGATAATACTTATTATAAATAATAGACTAGAATTCTAATTTATGAGAAAATATAAAGTCACACACGCTTATCCTTTTACTAACAATAAAAGAAGAATGGTACTAACACCATACAGAAAATGCCGACAGAAAGGCCAAAAATAATATGTACTAGATTTATTTCTAATAATCTAACTAAAGTTTCTATAATTTACAAAACTCTAACAGATCAAACAAAATAGATTTCCATCTGTTATTTTTTATTTCCTAATTCTTTTGTTATATATTAGCCAATGAGTACAGCCTTTTTTTAATATGATTGAGAGAAATAATCGTTATTCTCTAAACATGCAAATGGAATTCTTACTATCGCGCATTTTTTAGGCCTTTTTGATTTTCAATTTTTACAATATACAATCTTTTATCACCTTTTTTACTTATTCTATTAAATGTAAGAATAATCTTTACTTCATTAAAGATAATCGATCTAAATCCTAATAATTTAGTCAGCAAATTTTTGAACTGTCCGCTTTAAACAAAACTTATAGAAATTTATGGTAAACTGAATTCTGATTATGTTAGCTATAAACACTCGATCGTTATATCTTAACGAATTAATTCGTACTATCTATCGACTTATTAGGAGAATAGTGAGTTTCACCTCTTACTCATTCTATCTTATATATATATTTTTATAATTATATTTTAATAAACTTTATATTTTACACTAATGTGAGTATTAAAAAGTAATCACTCTAATTATTGGATTTATTATAATTTGTTTATATAAATATAAATATAGTATTAATACTTTCTACGTTTTATATACATAATAAATCACTTATATTTATTATATTAGTTACACAATGCTGAATAATAAAGAAACATAAAATAAAAAATATAAATATTATTTCCTAACGATCTAAAATTCACTATTAAATTTAAAATTTAATCCCTAATAACATAAAAATGTGTCTCTTCGTTTCTAATTTTTGGTCAAGAAAGCACAACATCTCTTTTTCTCGCGCTTCTTCCCCATCATTCATGTTACCATTTCTGTTTCTATCAAAAAACCAATATTTAATGTTGCTCATTTTGAATATTGTTAGGAGATGGAGTTTATAAGAGCTAATAATATATCATATCTTATTGATATTAATTATATCTATTTTCTCCCCATCTTATATATATATATATATATATATATATATATTATATTCGAGATATAAAGTGTTGAGGAAATATCTGGAGTATTTAATATCTTCATTTTGTTCATTTTAGAAACAGGGTGGATGTAAATTTATTGGTTTAATATATATATATATATATATCTATATATATATATATATATATATATATATATATATATATATATATATATATATATATATATATATTATATAATATATATTTTTATTATATATATAATAATATATATATATATATTATATATAATATATAATATATTATTTATATTATATATATATATATATATATTTTATTATATATATTAGTATATTAATATATATATATATATATAATATATTCCATCATAGTTTTTACGCAGTTTCCTTCCTTTAAGTTTACTAATAAAGTTTACATAATATATAGTATATATATATATATATATATATATATTATATATATATATATATATATATAATATTATATATATATATATTATATATATATATATATATATATATAAATAAACCTCCAATGCAACAAGTCTATTCTTCAAGTGAGAGACTTTGCTATTGATTTTTTTTTTCTTCACTTCTTTTAGAGCAACGCATTTTATAATGCAACAAGTTAATTATTTCTACTCTTTTGTATTCAAGAATATTTTTAACTATTTCTTTAGACCTTAGTTTCTTAATTTATTTATTATCTATCTATCTATCTCTATCTATCTATCTATCTATCTATCTATCTATCTCATTCTATCTATCTATCTATACTATCTATCTATTGTTTTTTCTTCTACTTCTTTTAGATAGTGCAACGCATTTTTATAAATGTAACAAGTTAATTATTTCTAACTCTTTTGTAATGTATTCAAAGAATATTTTTTAAACTATTTCTTCTAGACCTTAGTTTTCTAATTTATATTTTATTATCTATCTATCTATCCTCTATGCTATCTATCTATCTTTTATCTATCTATACTATCTATCTATCTTATCTATCTATCTACTAATCTATCTATCTATCTATCTACTATCTATCTATCTATCTATCTAATCTATCTATCTATCTTATTATCTATCTTTTCCTATATATATATATATAATATTATATATATATATATATATATAATATATATAATATAAATAATATATATATATAATATATATTATATATATATATATAATATATATTAGTTAATAATAAATTACTCTCTAGTAAGTGTTTAAGTAAGTGGAAAAATGTATTATATTAATTTTATTATATATTTTATATTTTTTATATAAGAGAATAATTAAGCAATGTTATTTAAATTTTTCCTTTACTTTTTTAATTATACTATATATATTATATTATATATATTTATATATATATTTTATATAATATATATATATATTTATATTATATTATATATATATTATATTATATATATATATATTATATATATTTCTATATATTATTATTATTAATTATTTATTATATACAAACACTTATTCCCGCTTAAGCGGGGTAGCAGTGGTACGTGCAGCTTCCCTAATTCATATTTTTTCCTTTCACTGCCCTCACCCGCTCCTTCCATTCCTCCATTCTATCTCTCGCCACACCTGCTACCTTCCTCCACTACTCCAACCCTCTCTCCTTCCAGCATTTCCTTTTATTTCTCCATTCCAACCTTCATTCTTGGTCTCCACTTCCTCCTCCTATCCCCGCTCCGCACTCCCAAACTCTCCGTAAACCACCCTCCTGTTTCCTCCATTCTCCTCCAGAATGTCAAACCATCTTTAAAACATTCCTTCTCGCGCTCTTTCTCACCAAAAACCATTCTTCCAATCAACATTCTCTCTTATACCTATTCTGCTAATCCTCTCTCTTTACTAAACCTCACATAACCGCTATCAAACCCTTCATCTCAAACCACTTCAACTTCTTTCTTGGACCTAGGATTCAATCCCCACATGTTTTCACAAACTTATTAGTAACCGCTGGAACACAATCTTTTCAAACAAAAACTTATCTTAAGTTTATGTGATATTAAATCACCCCTGTTCCATAATTTCTCACCCTCAGGAACCAAACTCAATGCTTCTCATTCCTTTCTCACTCTCTTGAATTATTCTCTTCCTTCATCCCTCCTTCTTACCAAATATCCATCCCTTAAAATATCTGAAACCCTTTAACACTTCTCTTCTAATTACTACACAAACCTCCTACTCTAAGTCTCTAACCCCATCCCCTCAGCTGTTTTCCTCCTCCTCAAAAACACTAACACTTTACTCTTCTGGATTTATCTTAAGACCCTTTTTGTCCAACAACACATCTCTCAACTCCTTCACTAAATACTAACAGCCCTTCTGGCTGAATTTCTTCGCGCAGGCCACTAGGCAGTTCCATC
>JABUQX010015037.1:15000-17500 GCA_015478945.1 Trachelipus rathkii
TAAGGTTTCCCACATAAGTCTGATTAAGAAGTTATTGCAATGTGATATTGGTGGAGTGGGTACATAGTTGGTTTAAAGGGTGGTTGTGGAAAGAGTAGAACAGTGCGTACAACTAAATGGTAATAAGTCATCATGGGAAATAGTGAAGAGCGGTGTCCCACAAAGTTCAGTGCTGGAGCCATTATTTTACCTTATATATAAATGATTTAGACCAGGGACTCAAATGTAAGGTTTATAAGTTTACAGATGACACCAAAGTGGCTATCTCAGTAAGAAATAGTGAGGGATGTTTAAAGATTCAAAATGATCTTGATAAACTTCTTGAGTGGGCAGATAAAGGGCAAATGAATTTTAATAGAAAAAAGTAAGGTTCTTCAACTTCTTCCCATAGGTTATTGAAATAAAAGTTTTAACTACTATATGAATGGAAATTGTCTTGATTCTGTGGACCAAGAAAAAGGTTTAGGTGTGGTAATAGCAGTAATTTGAAAGTAGCTAATCCGTGTTTGAAAGCAAGGAATAAAGCTTGTAAGATGCTGGGTATAATAAATCGCTATGTCGTTTGCAAGATCAAGGAAGTTATAAGTAAACTGTATAATAGCTATGTTAGGCCAGTATTAGAGTATTGTGCACAAGTTTGGGCCGCTTATTTAAGGAAAGACATAGGTATGCTAGAGAAAGTGCAACGTAGAGCAACAATGATGATTTCTTGGTTTGAGGGTAGGAGCTATGGGGAGAGGCTGAAGAGGTTAGGAATGTTTTCTGCAGAAAGGCCAATTTCCTCCTCAGAGGGGAACATAGATTGCCTCAAGTCTACAAATATTTTACATTCATTTGATAATTCGCGGGACACGCAATAAATTCCTTCACAGTAGAGGCCGGAACGGGAGACCAGGCGGGCGGCAGTAAGGAAAATTAGAAGGCAATGCCATTTGATATAGAAAGCATCTCATTCAGGTAACAGGGTTGTTAATCTTTTTAGGAAAGAATGTTGCCACAGGAAGTAGCTTGTTGAAGTGTGCGCTCAATTGCCATTTAAGAAAGGATTGGACAGGTAATTGGATGAATTTGGATATATATTAGTATTTTTGACTAAGCCAAATTGGCGGGTTTAGTACAACAATTAAATGTTAAACTGCATGTTATCGACTATAGACAAAGTTATTAAAGATAGCTGTGGTGTTTGTTAGCATTGTGCTTTCGATATAGTTTTTTTCCTTTTAGGTTTGGACTTTGTGTATACTATGTAAGTTACTGATAAGCCCTATAATGTGCTTTGTATACATGACATCGTTTTGTTTTTTATCATGTTTGATGGGACATGTGGCTTCGTATTGTCTCTACTATTTTTATATGTTATGTTAATATAAATATATATATAATATATATAATTATATATAGTATTATATATTATATAATAATATATATATATATATATTATTTATATATATATATATATATATATATAATATTTTATATATTAATATATCTATATAAATATATAATATATTATATATATATATGCGAATGTTTTTATTAACAAATGTATGCATTTGGTAATATATGTTTATCTAATGTTTGTCATTTATTTTGTATGTTTAATCTACTCTCTCTCCTCTCTCTCTATATATATATATAATATATATATGATATAGTATTTTATATATATTAATATATATATATATATATATATATATATATATATATATTATATATATATATATATATGATAGTACGATTCGGTGATTGTTTGAAATGTAAAATTTTATACATTTAAGTTGGACCAGTCGTCCTTTACAGCACGCACGACTCCATCGGAAAAGTTCTCACGCACCTGCACCGCACCGCACCGCACCCGTTAGAGCTGGCTTTAAAGAACCAATATTTGGACGTCGTCTTAAGCAGACCACATTTTCTAAAACTGCAAATAATTTGGAATCCAAGACATTAAGATTGGGGCTGCCAGAGGGTCAATCGTCAGAAAAGGGGGAAAATTGTCACCGATTCCAACTTGTGTAGACCTTTCTCCACGTGATGGTGCTGATAATGTTGAAAGGTTCATGGCTCGTTTTGAAAGAGGGTCTGACCTAATGGTTTTACCACACTTTCCAGAACAGTTTACTTGTACTCAATTGTCTAGGTTTTTAACATCTCTTTCATAAACATGGATAATAATTTGTGTCCTCATCGTAACTCACTCCCCACCATACCATCACAGAATCGGATAATAACCTCTTTTGATACGTGGTACGTTGTGCTGCTTCCTTAGGTGATATACCACACCTAATATCATTTTGTGTGTTAAAAAATTCTTCCACAGTAAAGATATTTTTCGTATGTGGAGAGAATTTTTCGGTGGCTATCGTGCACGTACTCAGTCAACAGGCATTTTAGACCCTTTTCTCTTACCTTTCTTACGGAATTTCCGTTACTTCTTTTGTAAGTCCCAAACCTTAAATCCTCTCTGACCATACGAGACATAGAATACTTAGCTATCTGC
>JABUQX010015037.1:27500-39826 GCA_015478945.1 Trachelipus rathkii
CCTCAGATTTGATGGTACAGCTTTGGTGGTCTCCAATCACCGGTAAGGAGTTATCTAGTGATGGTTCTATACTGTTCTATGAGTATCTATGAGTGGCCTCCTGGTGAGTGCCAGGAGAGTGCCAAGTGAAGTGCCACATAGTGCCAAGTGATGCACATAGTGGCCCAGTAGTGCCCATAAGTGCCAAGTTGAGTGCCACAATAGTTAGCCTAAACTGAGTGCCACCTTTTTCAAGCCTTTCTAGCCTCCCCTGAGCCATAGAATAGCCCTGAATATTGGGTGTCCTGCCCCTAGGGTAATTAAGGTATGAGATGAATCGATGGTGTACATTTCAATCTGCTAGAATGCTTTCCTACTTACGGGAGTTAGTATTTTTCTAACACTTATAGCAGTGGCAGAAATATGATTAATCTAAAGAGTCTAACACATTTGAGACAGTCGACCGTAACGTTTCAGAGTCCTGCGTCCGCAAGGTCAGGTGTTTAGTCCCCTCCGCGAAACCGCCGCCGCGTGCGCCCGAAGGCGCAATATTTCCGCGTAACCCGCCGCCGCGGGCGCCCGCAGGCGCCATATCCCGCGTACACCGCCGCCGCGTGCGTCCGCAGACGCAAAATTCTCCCAGGCGCGAACGAAAATATGATATCAATGTAAACTATTCAAAGAAATTTCTTTTCAAATATACTGTGAGTCATTCATTTTTATTAACTACAATTGACGAAATTTTATAAAAACATATACTTTACATACCTTAAAGCAGTAAATCAGTAAAATCAATTAGAGGTGTTATTACCCTAACACCTAGGGGAATTAGTATAGAATGCCTTTGTTTTACTGCTTTACTGCTTTAACTCTCTGCTTTACTGCTTTAAATCACTGCTTTAATCTGCTTTACTGCTTTTACTGCTTTAACTCATATACATTACATAACTTAAAGCAGCTAAATCAGTAAATCAATAAGGTGTTACCGTAACACCTAGGGGATTAGTATGCTTTTGTTTTCTGCTTTTACTGCTTTAACTTCTGCTTTACTGCTTTAACTTTCTGCTTTACTGTTTAACTTTCATATATTTATTAACATTATGTTTTCTTTTATATTTTATTTTGTTTTAATAACTTTTTTTTATTATTTCTATTTTAATTTTTGTTTTAATACTTTTTTAATTTTTAGATGTAGAATAAAAAAAACTACAAATTTTATTGTTTATATAAACATTTTTATTTTAATTAAAATTGTACGAGAAAATTTTATTAAAATCCAGTACTTTTACTGCTTTACAGCTTTAATTAATCTCATTTTTCATTATTCACTTAACGAGTATGGATGTGGAGAAATTTACGGCGTTCCGAAGTCCGGCTACATGTCTTGTAGCTGACCTACAGGATGTGTAAAACCTTTCTATTTATTTAAATATTTTTAAAAAATGGAGATTTTTGAGCAAACCCCTGTAAAATAATTGGTGTTATAATGTTTATCGCAGGAAAATTTAAAGAATATATAAGATGTTGATTCAATTTCATGAGGCATATACGAATTAGATCGCTGGACATATACAATGACAACAAAATTAATTGTATTAGAATGATTTAATGCACAATTGAATTTGGAAATAGCAGAAGCGTTCACATAGTTTATTCTCACCATCTAAATATTCTGTGTTTTTCATAACGCAGAATATTTTTTATCAAAGCAAGCATATGCGAAAGTGTTTCTTTAAACACACAGTATTTGCTGTTGTTTGGACAGAGAAGAGACATGAGTCAAATTAATGTATTGGCAACTCAAATGTTTCCCCTTCAAAGGAAAGAGTTCTTAAAAATATATAAAGAGGTTACTTCGATCCCTCACGGTTATTTGATGTGTGAACTTCACCCTAAAAACACGCACAGAGTGTTGCTCCGTACCAACATTCTTTCCTATGAGATAGAAACTGTATACATACCTGAATAATGAGTGCTCTAGTTGCAAAGTATTTACCTCTTATAAAAAAATTTAAAAAGCTGAAACCTTCTGAAAAACGTAAACTAATTAGTGAGGATGAGAAATTTATCCAGTGTGTATGTGAAGTCCTGTTTTTAAATCTTATACAAAAGGCAATGTTCCTTTAACAAACCTCAGCAGGTAAAGCTACGCCGTTTATAAGAAACATCATTAAAAAACTCTCCCTCAACGATAAAAAATCTGAAAAATAAAAAGAGGTTACTACAGAGAGGAGGAGGGGTATTCCTACCATTAAATCTCTCCGTATAGCTCCACTGATATCCTAAAGTGGTTGTCCCATGAATGAAGAAGGTTGCTGTATCTTCCATATAATGAGTATGAGAAAATGAAGTATAATAATACAGCATTTGTACAGAATTCAGTTCCTCAGATTCATCATTCACAATCTCAATATGGCCAGTTATTACCGCACACTGTGCAAAATCCACAATCACAGTTTCATCATTCACAACCCCCATACACGCAAATATTACATCCCAATGCAATGACATTACAACCTCTTTCACAAATATATTGTGAATCGATTCATTAAGCTTTTCAGCAGTCTCTACTCATAGCTAATATGATCCTCAACGTTGAACAGATCACCAATATGAAAGAAAGAAAGTGTACAGAATATTAAATTCAGACATTAACATCCATGAGAAACGCCTCTTATACCAAGATGCCATACAAAAAATTGATAGATCTTAAGACATGCACCTACTCCATCCCTACGTATTCCGCTAACCGAAAATGTAGATATTCCTAATGAAGGTAAAACTTGAAGTGAAAAATGAAGATAAATTTAAAAAGATGCTAGAGGAGAGCTTACCGAAGAGAGTGCGTAAATCAGGAATAGATTTATATAATATTTTAAAAGACCAATTATCCTTGAATGAAGCAGGACAGATCGTAATTGATGATGAAATAGTTAAAGGATCAAATATTGTGAATTTGATAGCTGATCTCTCACGTAACTGGAAGAAAGGCCCTGTAAAAGGATGGAATGATATCAAACAAGAATTTCAGACTATTAATTTTCCCAGAAGTTTAATCTTAAATACAACGCGATTAGCAGACTTAGATAATATCCCCGTTACGCCAAGACCTGATTCAAGTCCATTCAGGCAACTTCTACGCATCAGAAACATTTAAACGTTTACCGAGAGGACGAACCAAGAAAAACACCTTATATATAGACATAGTTTTGGTGATTAAATCGTAATAATGGTATTAACACATAATTTATTTAGTTTGTAATGTTTGTGTATAAATAAATGTTATTTTTAAATCTTTTTCTTCTCTTTATCCCTTGTGACTAATATCACTTTTTATTATATATATATATATATATATTATATTTATATATATATATATATATATATATATATTATATATATATATATATATATATATATATATATATATATATTATTATAAGCCGCTTCAGTGTGTCAGTAGATCAACATGGAGGCGGAAGGAGGGTAGTTGCTAAGTATTACTTCAATTCTGAGGGACGCCAAATAGTTTTTGGGGGATTCACCTAGGTTTGCTTTAAGGCTATCTAATACTGAGAAAAAAGAATTAAAAGCATATTTGGAGGGTGAAGAGGCATTTACTCTACATAAACCTGTAAGAAAAAAAATTCCTACACGGAAAACCATATCTCCGCAGCTCGATAGCATATGGCAGTTAGATTTATCGGAAATGATTAAATACAGCTCTTATAATGAAGGTTTTCAATATATACTTTTTACAATTGACGTATACTCTAGATACTTGTGGTTGAGGCCTATAAAAGATAAAAGATCAGCTACAGTTGCCGAAGCTGTACTTGAAATTATAGAGGACGAGCGGAGAACACCTAAATCATTTTGGACAGATTCAGGAATGGAATTCAAGGGTCGAGAGTTTCAGGAGATGCTCTGGGAGTATGGTATAAGCTATTACAATACATTTTCCGTAAACAAAGCGGCAATAGTTGAAAGAGTCCAACGTACTATTAAAGAATGCATGCATAGGTATTTTACTAAAATGAATACTTTTAAATATATTGATATACTGGACGATCTGGCTTATTCTTATAACAGGTCTTACCATAGAACTATAAAGTCAACTCCTTTAGAGATGTCAAAAACTAGAGGACGTATGGCGCATAGGGGTGAAAAAGAAAACAAAATAAAAGATAATTCAGGAATAAAGGTAAACGATTATGTAAGAGTTTCTCGAACAGAAGAAAGGTTTAGAAAAGGATATGAATCCGGTTGGACTACGGAAGTTTTTAAAGTCCACAATATCCGACCATTCAGTCGTGATAGTTTAAAGTTATATTATCTGGAAGATTTAAATGGTGAAAAGATAAAAGGGGGGTTTTATAAACAGGAAATACAAAAAGTAAGGTTCAATCCTGTAACTCATGAATATAAAATTGAAAAAATATTAGCTACGAGAGGTAAAGGAAAAAAATAAGCAGTTACTTGTGAAATGGAGGGGATATCCTGCCAAGTTTAATACTTATATAAAAGCAAGTGAAGTTAAGAATCATTAATCAGTTGTCATTATAATCATGGAGAGTGTGGATCACTTTTATTTAACTCTGCCTTCTTCAGCTTCCTTGGATTTACATCCTGAAAATAAACTCTCGGATTTTACAACTGTGCTAATGAATCCTATACAACTTGAAAGAGAGGCATACGAAGTAGGATTATGTGAAATGATATTAAATAAGGACATAGAAAATTTACCTCACAATCTATTCTGGATGGGGGGTGGTACAGAATGTAGAATGTGTTGAAACTATATTACAAGTGGAAGATACTCGTTATCTGAAAAGGACTACAATTGCCAAAAAGATGAATACGACAACATTTGCTACAAAAGAATACTTCTTTGAAGGAATTTACTTTGCGAAGGTCATATTTTAAATCGGTGCCTGCTATTTTTAGTCATTTAAACGTTCTCTTTGATATGAGTATTATGTGTAAGGACTTGGTATACAAAACTGAAATGCGTACCTATGAAGATAAAGTAATAATATCTTTAAGTTCAAAAGTAAATGTAAACCTACGAGACCGGGACATGTTTTTTCTCGAACGATCACCATGGCAGTAAACATATTCGTAGACGTGATGCTGAGTTGGATATACTTCATGATATCCCTACTATGTTGAAGAGGGTTATACTATCTGTGGAGAATAACCGCATGACTCCCCATGAACAAAAAGATGAAGCAAGCAGATCGAGTACTGCACTATACATGTACCCCATCCGAGATGCTCAATCATCCAGGTTGGCTTAATGTATGATACAAATATAATTGATCATCAATATGTAGGTAATACTATAAGCTCCTTTAATTAAAGGTAGTAATATTTTCCTGAAAGAGAGTAAAGTTATAAAAATTCCTATGTTCATCGTATCTACCTCTGAATAGATCAAATTTTGACTCTGTAACGCGTGGCATATAAAAAGATGTAGAAGGAAATCCTTTTCCCTTTACATACGGCGCATGTTATGCAAAGTTCATATTAGAAAGAAGCAGATGAGTAATTACAGGATAATGGAATATATAAGAGGTGTAGTCAGATATATTTTTTTTCATTCTTAACATCTCTCACAGTGTAAAGATAGTAATAAGAAAGATACTCTATTGTAATAATGGGAACGAAGAAAGGGGTATTCGGGGAACAAAATGCAAGAGGGGGTAATGGCCTTTGGTGGATTTTTTGCCAGCTATTGGAGAAGTGCAAGCCTCTACTCAAGGAGAAGGTGTGGGGAATATATAGGTAAAAAGCTATAAGCACAGGTTTGCCATACTATTCAAGATACTTGCTTGCAGGAAGATAATCCTCCGTAAGCACAAAAAAGACGTTATAGCCGATGTTTTTCCAGATGAGATGTTGGATGATGTAAAGCGTAAAAAGACGTAAAATGTCAGGACAAGGTCGAGGGAACAAGAAGATTGTCATAAAGAAAAAGACTAAGCGGAAAAAACCTCTAAAAGAAAAATGTATTGATGTATTTGCTATTTAATTACTAACTGATAACTTTTATACGAGTTGTGTATTACTGTATATAAGTAAAATGTTCTTATATACGGCCAGCGCTCGCAACATACAAGATGCATTTCCTTCATCCCTTCTAGTCCTGATTGTTTGTAAGAGTGAAGTTGGATCTCTTTCTCATATGAACCTACACAGTTAGCGTTAGTCGAGTCCACTTTATCAGTATTAATCCTCTGCATTCAATTACCAATACAGACAAATGTTCCTCTAGAGTTCAATATTCCAGGTACTTCTGACAATACCTAGACCCCTCTATATGTGTTTTAAATATGTATAAAACGAAATTGACAAACCTGAATGGTACAGATCTTCTACGGGTGATGACGCATATAGTATATACAGAATCAAATTTCCTGTATACATGTTTCACCCAGGTTGAAGTCTATCTTAACGGAAATTCACTAGGTGCGTCAGCGGCTAATTATCCTTATAGAAGCTATATAGAACATTTGTTAAATTATTCAGACGATGCTAAACAGTCTCATCTCAAATCATGTGGTTTTTATAGCTTCAAAGATGAAGCTGCACATATAGATAAAGCAGCTAAAGTCATAAATAATACTTATGAATTTTACGGTCGATTAAATGGCGATATCTTCTCTCAAGAAAGACTCATTCTACCATTTGTAGATACTAGAATCATTTTATCACGGTCAAATCCTAAATTTGCTTTTAAAATAAAAAGTAAGCCTACTGCTACAACGGTATGCCCAGAACCTGTTTTCAAACTGTTGGAGGCTTATCTCTATGTCAGAAAAGTGAAATTATCACCACAGCGTCATTTGGAAATTGAAAATTCGCTTTTGAGTACTACAGCAAAGTACCCCTTATTAAGAGAGTTAAAACCAAGTTATTTAATTTAATTTCACTCAAGGATTTTCGAGTATCAATATCCCTAACATTTTGAACAGAATTACCACAAAAATAAAAAAAAAAAAAAAAAAGAAAAAAAAAACAGAAAGTAATAATGGATTGTGAACAATGAAGCTACTCAGGGACATTATAAAAGTCACCCTATAAATTCACACCTTTCGGGCTTAGAGGCATCAGTTTACATGTGTGAATGACTGCCTCACGGACGATGATATGAAATGTTATACAACGGAGACCTATCTCTCTGTACTTCGATCCTTTTTTTTACGACTTAATAGCCAATACTGTATCATGTAATGATAGTGGGACAGGTTAAATCTTGAAGAATATGCAAAGAATAGTAATTTATACGCCTATGATCTTACTGCAGACCTTTCAGCTTGTAACGCTTATCATTTAAACATTTTGAGAAAGGGCACCCTAGGACTAAGTCTCTCTTTTGGATCGAGTCTACAATCACCCATCACTGTAGTGGTCTATCTTGAGCATCCTCAACTCATTGAAATTGACCGAGTACGCAACGTACTTTTGAATTATTAAAGATGAATGAAGAGGAAATAAAAATGGTGTTTAAAAATGAACCTCGCTTTTTAGGAAGTGTTTCGCTATTAACGAACATACTCTGTAAAGTTTTGGAAGAAGGATACCTTGTTTCATAATATCATACAATTTGCTCGTTTAGCACTTCCCTCAACAGGAAAAACATTGGATTTCCGTTTATAGGGCAAAAAACAATACTGTTCACATAATTGATTCTTTGAACTTACAATTTATATTGAATAATCATTATTAATTACTATATTTTTAAAAAATATAATAATGTAAGCTGTGTAAAAACTATGTCTTACTCTGTTCAACCCTTATATTTTACTTCTCTTATATTAAGTTTTCTATTTTCTTTTGTATTTATTTCATTGTATGCCTTTTCATTACCGTTTTCTTTTATTAAACTTGTAAATATATTTGATGCTAATAAAATTTGTATGTCAAATGATTGTTTTATAGTTTCTGTATTATGTAATAATATGCTTTAAAATGAAAAAAACGCGATTTTACTTCCCTTAAAAACTCGTATATAAAAAAGATTTTAATAAAATTTCGTACAATTTTATTAAAATAAAATGTTTATATAACTGAAACTCTGTGTGTTTTTATTCTTACAAAATAATAAATAAAAAGTATTAAAACAAAAATAAAAAATAGAAATAATAAATAAAAAGTATTAAAACAAAAATAAAAATATAAAAGAAACATAATGTTAATAAATATAATATGAGTTAAAACAGTATAGCAAGAAAAGTTAAAGCAGTAAATGCAGAAATTTAAAAGCCGTAAAGCAGTAAAACAAAAGCAAACTAATCCCATAGTGTTCGGTAACACCTCTATTGATTTACTGATTACTGCTTTAAAGGTATGTAATGTATATGAGTTAAAGCCAGTAAAGCAGAGAGTTAAATCAGTAAAAGCAGGGAGTTAAAGCAGTAAAGCAGAAGAGTTAAAGCAGTAAAGCAGTAAAACAAAAGCTTACTAATCCCCAAGGTGTTAGGTAATAACACCTCTATTGATTTACTGAATTTACTGCTTTAAGGTAATGTAAAGTAATATGTTTTTTAAAATAAAATTTCGTACATTGAGTAAAAAATGAATGACTCATAGTATATTGTAAAGAAATTCTTTGAATTAGTTACATTGAATATCATCATTTTTCTGTTCGCAAGCGGGATTTTGCGTCTGGGACGCACGCGGCGGCCCCGGGTACGCACGGGGATTTGGCGCCTGCGGCGCGCCGGCGAGCGGTTACGCGGAAATATTGCGCCCTTCGGGCGCACGCGGCGGCGGTTTTGCGGAGGGGCCTGACCTGCGGACGTGGACTCTGAAACGTTTGCGGTCACTGTCTCAAATGTGGTAGCTCTTTAATATATATAGCTTCTTGCTGCTATAAGTGTTAGAAAAAATACTAACTCGTAGTAGAAGCAATCTCTAGCAGATTGTAGATGTACAACCATTCCGATTCCTCAATACCTTATTACCTAGGGCAACACCCCATAATTAAGGGCTATTCTAGGCTCAGGGAGGCTAGAAAAGGCTTGAAAAAAAGTGGCACTCAGTTGGCACTATGTGGCACCCACTTGGCACTATGTGGCACTCACTTGGCACTTACATCGGCACTCACTTGGCACTCATTGGCACTCACTTGGCACTCACTTGGCACTCTCCTGGCACTCACCAGGCACTCATAGAATACTCATAGAACACTAATAGAACATCACTAGATACTCCTTACGGTGATTGGAGACCACCAAAGCTGTACCATCAATATAGGCACCATCAAAGATGAACCGCTAAAGATGACGTCATCAAAGATGAGTCATCAATAATGCCGAGTCATAAAAATTGAGCCATCAAAGTTGTAGGGGACACGTGGAGGCTAGGTATAGGTGTACGCTAGGTTAGAAGGCTGGGTGAGTCTTAGGTGTAGGTGTTAGGTGTATGGCTATGTGAAGGCTGGTGAGTCTAGGTGTCAGGTGTAGGCTATGTGAAGGCTGGGTGGAGGCTAAGGTGTAGGTGTAGGCTAGGTGAAGGCTGAGTGGAATCTAGGTGTAGGGTTGTAGACTAGGGAGGATGGGTGGAGGCTGGTGTAGGCTATATGGAGGCCTGGTTAGGCTAGGTGTGGGCAAAAATACCGTGGGCAAAAAAATGACCCATGGTATATAGCCAAGGTCAAGGCCGAAATATCATGGTCAAACAAGGTAAAGACATCAAAAAATAGGGCTAAGCCCCTAAATGAAGATCAAAAATTAAAATTAGGGTTGCCAAAATTGACCCATGGCCGAAAAAATTAGGGGGGGGGGTACGTACAACGGTTGCTAACGCAACCGTTTAGCGCGCCCTTTCTTCGAAAGGGCGCTAAAAATTAGGGTTGCCAAAAAATTAGGGTTGCCAAAAAATACCGTGGGCCAAAAAATACCGTGGGCCAAAAATGACCCATGGAAGATCAAAGGGGTGGTCGAAAAAAGGTCAAGGCCAAAAAAGGTCAAGGCCAAAAAAGGTCAAGGCCCAAAAAGGTAAAGGCCAAAAAAGGTCAAGGTCAGGTAAAAAATTGGGCCCAAAAAAGGTCAAGGTCAAAAAGGTCAAGGGTGGGTAAAAAGGATGGGTGGTTTTTCGTCGGTTGGGGTGGGTTTTTCGGCTTGCAATATCCCCTTCCTACTACTGTGGAGTTTTAAAAAAATGCGAAAAGAAGTCTTTTTTTTTATAAATTATAAAATAATAATGTTTATAGAAGGGAATAAAATGTATTATACCTCTAAAATAATAAATTCGGATTAAATTTCCCAAAGCATTTTTTACAAGGTAAGATGCCTGGGAATAGCCATATATATATATGATATATATAATATATATATATATATATAATAAAGATACAGTTAATATAAATATATCTTTATAATACATTATAAATATAGATAACCATATATATGATGAATAGTATATATCTCTTTAACACATATGTATATATATATAACTTAATATATATATATAGTATATATATATATATAATATATATATATATATATATATATTATATATATATATATATATATATATAGTATATATTGTAAATCTATATATAATATGGTTATATATATATATATATATATTATTATAATAAATATATATATATATATATATATATATATATATATATATATATATATATATATATATATATATATATATATATATATATATATTTATATATATATTGTCTATATATATATATATTATATAATAATATTATTATAATTTCGTATTTGTCTTTCTGGGTTTAATTTTATTCTAATATATTCCTGCAACAATTTTCGTTGTGTTGCTTTACTCCTTATTCGCTTATTTTATTCTGTTTTGGTTCTGTATCAACTACGATGAATATTTTTAATTGCGTAACCTGAAGACTCTTTCTTCTACGACTTATACCAGACAATTGTAGTGAAGCTAATAGGTTCTTCAAACAAACGTTGGAACTCATCGGCGGGCTGGCCGCTTAAAGTATTTAGATACCAGATACCTATCATTAAATCAACACAAGACGTAACGACAATTTTCAAGGGAGGATTCTCGCCTCCTAATATTATTATTTGTAAAAGGCTCTCACTTTTTCTGCATTAATTATTGAGGAGAGTTTTCACTCCTGATTTTTAATTTGATAAACAGTCTCTTTGAAAGGCAATAAAGGATAAAGAGGGATGAATTAGAAGCATATCAAACAATCTATATTAAAAAAGTCACAGTACAAATTTATGCATAGAAAAGAATTACAATTTAAACTAACATCCCAAACACTCCTACCCATATTCCCAAAACCATCAAAACGTAGATAACAGACACAGGTATATAAAAACTCGAGTAAAAAGACCTATAAAAATTATAGAACAATAATAATTATCCTACCTAATTATTACATATCATTGGTATTATTATAATAATTATTATTATTATTATTATTATTATTATTATTATTATTATTATTATTATTATAATTATTATTTATTATTATATTATTATTATATTATTATTATTATTATTATTATATTAATTATTATTAATTAATTATTATATTATCAATTTTTGTGATGATGGATTACATCTTTTGATTGAATCTTTACCTCCCAGTATGATGTTAGAACTTCATCTTAAACAAGGTTTGATGGGGATTCATCTGGACAGGTTCGGATAAACATCAACCACTTCATTGATACGCGCAAACAGGGTCTTGATGGGGAGTCACTGGATATTCGAACAACATCAACCATTTCACCTGACACATATTTTGTGGGAATATAAAGTTTTTTGTTTTTGATTACATATTTTATATTTCTCTGCAAAGATTTTTGGAATGAGAATTGGAAACTATAAGATTATATTTAAGATATTTAGTTAAACATAATATATAGTATATATATAGTATATATATATATATAATAATAATATATATTATAGTATATATATATTAGTATTATATTATATATATATATATATATATATATTTATATATATATATATATATAATATAATATATATATATATATATATTATATATACATATTACTGTAATACATATAATATATAAGTCAACATATTATATACATATACTATATAATATTGTTTTGATTAAATATACGTCTTTCTGCGTTTGTAAATCCCTGTCTTTATAGAATTTCTTTTAGTTTATTTTAAAGATTTAAACCCCCTATGAAATATTTCACATTCGTAACACGGTTAGGCACTGACTTCACCAGGTGAACAGAGAACGCGGAATGAGGCGTTCTCAAGCTCCCTCGTATGCCCAGACCTGCGGCTATTGCATAGCAATGCGTCATAGCTACGGGGCAAGAGTTCTTACCGTTAAG
>JABUQX010015038.1:10000-12500 GCA_015478945.1 Trachelipus rathkii
ATATATATATATATATATATATATATAATCTAGCCTTCATCTCTCGCTTAATATCCACACTCATGCTCCAGACAACATCTGACAGACATCCCCCTATATCTCCACACCATAAACACATACTTATGTCCACATCCCTCTTGTAGACAACATCTTACACACATTCCTGTCCCTTATATCCCTGTGTGTGGGGAAGAAAGAATAGCCCACAAGGTATGTTCTGCGTGTCGTAGAAGGCAACTAACGGAATGGGCTGAGTTGGGTTGGGTGCCCACTACCACTTATCTTTTACCCGGAATGCTAATGCATGCCTCCGAGAAGGTCGTGATCGCCGTAAACGATCTTCTATCTTTCGGCAAAAAAGTATGAATCGTATGGGTATATGGAATTTCAGAGGAATGAATGTTGAAGAGAAGAGGAGAGAGGTGATGGATGTATTTATAAAGTTCAAATTTGATTTTCTCGATGTGACTGAAACAAAGATGAAAGGAAACGGTAAAAATGAGTGGTGTGAAATGTGTATGGTGGAAAAGAATGAGAGGGAGAGAAGTTGCAATTCTTATGAGTGACCTGTACATGCTTCACACCTTACCTTTAGTCTTCTTGGGGAGAGAAGGTGGGTGATGAAGGTATAGAGTATATATATATATATATATATATATATATATATATATATATATATATATATATATATATATATATATATATATATATATATATATATATATATATATATAAGATCAAAGCCAATAAGACGCCTGAGAGGAGGATTAGGTAGTAGGATTATAATGAAAGCATCATTCGAGAGAAGGAAAAGGAAAAGATTTTAATTTAAAAAAGGAACTCTTTTTGTAGCGTCATTTTCAAAATTTTGAAAATGTTTAATTTTATTTTTTATATTTTTGTTTCTTTTTTGTTTTTTCGAGAAAATGGAATTAATTTTTATTTAAAAAGGGATATTTTTTGTATATATATATATATATATATATATATATATATATATATATATATATATATATATATATATATATATATATATATATATATATATATATATATATATATAAGAGGGGTATCGAGATCTTTTTGAGTGTGTGTGCAACCACTATATATACAACTAGCTAGTGTACAACTGTTATTTATTATTTTTTATTCTTTAATTTTTTTAATAGGATTAAATATTTAATAAATTAAATTGCATCTTATTATAATAACACTCCAATGAAGTTCAATTTAATGTAAAACATGTCATACAATTTTGACTGGATTAGAAAATTTGATTAAGATAGTTAATATATATATATATATATATATATATATATATATATATATATATATATATATATATATATATATATATATATATATATATATATATATATATGTTATATGTTATATGAAATATATATATATGCGTTAATTTTGACGAGTAGTCTATATATATATATATATATATATATATATATATATATATATATATATATATATATATATTATTATTATATTTATATATATATATATATATATATATAAAAAATATATATATATATATATATATATATATATATATATATATATATATATATATATATATATATATATATATATATATATATATATATATATATATATATATATATATATATATATATATATATGATCTAATCTGGAGAGTGTATATATTTACTAAACAGGGAGGAAGAGAAGAAAATGAGAAGAAAAGAACAAGTGAAGTGGGAAAGTAATCAGAAGGGGTTGAAGATCTTGACTCATTGATCATGTGAAGGTAACAAACTGATTGTGTTTTTGGATGGTATGACATCGGAGAAGGATTTGAAGACAGAAATAAGGAAATTTTTTGATAGTTTTCTATAAACTAAATTTGTTTTTCGAAAAATATTTTTATTAAATTAAATTATACTTAAAAAATTTAAAATAAAATTAATCGGTGATTTCTGCAGAAGTGAAAAAGTTTGAAATCATGAACCTTTGAAGATTTTGACATATATGAGTAATATCAACGACTGATTTGGGAGGTATACCAGCTGTCGTGACGCCTCTCCGAATCTGCTTCATTTCCATGTGACTCAATAAGGAGGACTGCTCGATACATGGTGGTTGCTAGAGATTGGGATCATTCTGCAATCTAGTGATAATAGTATCAATTAGTGTTAAAAGTGATAGTGTTTTTAACTCGTGTTAGTGTTATTAATTAATTGGTGATATTATTATTTACTGGTAGTGTTGGTAATTTGTTATTAGTGTATGTATATGTATATGTATGTATGTATATATGTATGTATATATATATATGTATATATATGTATATATGTATGTATATATATGTATGTATATATATGTGTATATATATATATATATATATATAGTAGTATATATATATATATATTATTTAATTATTAATATATATATATATATATATATATATATATATATATATATATATATATATATATATATATATATATATATATATATATATATG
>JABUQX010015038.1:17500-20000 GCA_015478945.1 Trachelipus rathkii
AAATTGCTGTACTCAAAATTAACAACGTAATATAACTTAACATCTTTATTTCCGACCCACAGACTTATTATCGCACATCCATTTTTATACCATTTTTGATGATTAATATCAGCATTAGGGAGAGGTTTTTAAATTTTCCTTGCAATTTATCATACTGAACGGGTGTAATGTGCCATGTGAGAAAAGATTCTGTAATATTTTACAAGGAAGATCTCGAAAGTCCAAAATGAAGATTTAGTAAAGCAGAATGGGATTTATGAAGCTGAATGGAACCAGCAGGCTCAGCCCAAACCGGCAATAGATGGACTAGTTGTTCGCAGTCGTCACAATTTCAAAAATATTTACATCTTAAGGTAAATACTAGCAATTTTACCCATGTCTAATGCCTCAGTAGAAAGAAGCTTTTCAACATTAAGACTCTAAAACTTACTTGAGAAATACTCATTGGAGATGAAAGACTTACTGAACTTGCCCTCCTCACATACATCGAATTATTGAAATAAAAATTGAAGCTGTTATCTCAGACTTCGCGCTCACTCTCATGTCAGGCGATTAAATTTAGCAATTTAGGTAAGATGATTTAGTAATTCATATAATTTCGTCCCATTTTTTCCTATGAATTTAATATTTTCTTTCTCGTTTTTATATATTAATTGTTGTCGCAGGTGATCATATGCATATATGTATATATATATATATATATATATATAAGTATATATATATATATATATATATATGTGGCGTTTTCTTGGTTATATATATAAATATATATATATATTATATATATATAGTATATAGTATATATATATATATATATATATATATATATATATATATAGCATATATATATATATATATATATATATATATATAAAGAACGATTTTTGTCTGGCCCCCCGAAAAAATTTCTGGATACGCCACTGTATATATATATATATATATATATATATATATATATAAGCAGGCAGAAGAAGAGCAGCATATAGCAATATATGTTGGCGCTGTTATATATATATATATATATATATATATATATATATATATATATATATATATATATATATATATATATATATCAGGCTGCAAGGACACAGACAATCCTTTACTACATACAACTTTACTAGTAAAGCCAGGTATCGGAGAGTCGAAAATTCCTGTGTAAGGGGAGTTGGAGTCGGAGTCGGAGTCGGAGTCGGAGTCGAAAAATTTATGGTGAACTATTATTATTATTATTATTATTATTATTATTATTATTATTATTATTATTATTATTATTATTATTATTATTATTATTATTATTATTATTATTATTATATTATTATTATTATTATTATTATTGTTATTGTTATTATTATTATTATTATTATTATTGAAAGTATTAAACTGTTAATTTTAAAATGGCTGTTTTATAATAAAAATAAAAATAATTTTCATTATAATTGGTTATACATTTGTTTCCGAAACCGAAATATTTGTTTGTCATGGTTAAAATGCCGGTGTATCAGTATCTTTATGTCTTTACTATAGATGTAGAGGATGGTGATTTTTGACTATCTGCTGAAGTGGATGCAAAAATCACCATCCGCAAAGTGATCGAGTGATGAGGATTTTAGAGTCCAGTCAATGCACATATGGTATGAGAAAGATATATATATATATATATTATATATATACATATATATATATATATATATATATGTTATATGGTTATTGCTATATATTACATATATAGTTAGGGGCTAATGGATGTTACGGCGCAGTCAGGGATTATGAAGATTTCCTTCGCATGGTTATAGGGCGGACAGAGCTAGCAACCTGGTCCTTTCCTTTGCTTGTAATACTCTTGGACCAGTGTTAAAAATCTTATGCGCCTAGAAGCAAGATCCTCTTGAGAGCACCTCTGGGTGAACGAGTTTTGAAGCCTAATGAAAGAAGATGCTAGTTCTACGGAAAGGGCGAAAACCCTACCTGAGAGTATATTAACCAGAGGACTGGCATCGGAAACCATTGGAAAAGAAATGGTTTTCTAAAATGCTCTAGGCTAGGGTTATGAGTTTCAATAAAAGAAGATGTTGTAATCAACTGGACAGGGCGAAAGCTCATCCTGGGAGTTGTTATATATATATATGATATATATATATATATATATATATATATATATATATATATATATATATATATATATATATATATATATATATATATATATATATATATATATATATATATATATATACCTGTCTTACCAGATTGCGAGATATGGACCCAACTCTTTTGCACCCCACCAATCTCTTTCCCCAGCATCAACCCATTTGAAAAAAAGATTATATGTAGAATAATACTTGAAATTAATAATTCTCAAATTATGTTAAAAAAAACTAAAGCTTCTGAGCCCTTTAAAGGGAGAGTTTGCTTCTCTTTTCTTCGTAAATGAGATCTGCATCGCTGAAAAGATGCTCGCAGGCTACACTTATTGAAGGGCATGCTATGTATTCCCTGC
>JABUQX010015038.1:25000-27500 GCA_015478945.1 Trachelipus rathkii
AACGATAATTAAAATAATTTAAATATTAAATATTAATAATAATATTAAAGTTTAATAAAATTACGGTTTCTTATTAAAGTTTTTACATCCAGTGGTATAAAAATTATACTCAACGTTAGATAGGCTGAGTCGTGAGTCAGAGGGCTAGGGTTCGATACTTCAATCGGAACTTTTTTGTTTCTAAATGTCTTGTTAAATAATTCTTCTGTTTATAAATCCGTATTGATGGATGTTAAAATGTCAAATGTCTGAAAAATAATTTTTTTTTAAATAAAATGCGTTGACCTTTATAATCAAAATTAACGCAGAAATCAATATTTACTCGTCATGTTTGCTAATACAAAACATGAAAGCTTTATAAATCTATTATTCAAGATATAGGAGGTACAACTCTTTTGAGAATGTAAAGGTCACAGAAACTAAAAAGGAGTGAGAATATTTAGAATTGAATCTGAAAGACTAGTAAATAAGAATGAGAATATGGAGAATTGAATCAGAAAGACTAGTAAATAAGAGTGAGAATATGGAGAATTGAATCTGAAAGACTAGTAAATAAGAGTGAGAATATGGAGAATTGAATCTGAAAGACTAGTAAATAAGAGTGAGAATATGGAGAATTGAATCTGAAAGACTAGTAAATAAGAGTGAGAATATGGAGAATTGAATCTGAAAAACCAGTCGCGTATGAACCACCAAAGTTTATGAAGGGAAAATTGCTGGTCTTAATAACTTGATCTACTTAATTTCACGATATAAAAATACCATCATAATGTTACAATTACAATATAAATTATATAATTACTGGAAGGTATCATCAACAAACGGATTCCCCCCCCTAACTGTTAAAGACCTTTAGTTGAATTTCTTCCATCCAATCCATGCCATATATTGAAAGTGGATTAAGATAACGTGGCCAGCAAGTATTTTATTTACATTAAATATTCCTCAACAACTATAGGTATACAAACTTAGTAGGAAGCAAAATAGAGTAGAAAGATGATGAGAAAGATTATGTCGAGTAGAAAGATGATGTGGAAGACTATATCGAGTAAAAATATGATAAGGAAGATTATGTCGAGTAGAGAGATGATGAGGAAGATTATGTCGAGTAAAAAGATGATGAGAAAGATTATGTTGAGTTGAAAGATAATGTGGAAGACTATGTCGAGTAGAAAGATGATAAGGAAGATTATACCGAGTAAAAAGATGATGAGGAAGATTGTGTCGAGTAAAAAGATGATGAGGAAGATTATGTCGATTAGAAAGATGATGAGGAAGACTATGTAGACTAGAGAGAGATGAGGAAGATTATGTTGAGTAGAAAGATGATGAAGATTATGTCGATTAGAAAGATGATGAGGAAGACTATGTAGAGTAGAGAGAGATGAGGAAGACTATGTCAAGTAGAGAGATGAAGAAACTGAATTTTTGAGACATTGCAATCGTACATGTTCTATTTGCCATAAGAAGAAATATGTTATAAAGATCAAAGGTTAGATTTTCAAAGACAACCCTTCAAGAATTAGTGATTTGTAGTCGAGTAGGATGCCTTTCAAAATGGAAAGAAGAAAGGAAGGTAGAGTCTCTAGCATAAAACCAGATAGGTGATAAAGTAAGAGTTAGAAAGCCATTTAAAATAAATTAGAGATCAGAACCTTAAGAAACACTAGCATGGGTTGACTTAAAGAAAGAACTTTAGCAGCCATAAACATGTGCTACTGACCGACCGGAAAGAAACTCAGAGAGGAGCCCAGATACCCAAAAAGGAAGTTTAGAAAGCAAAGCTTTTTTCCCATACAATAGTGAAAGCACCAAAATGTAGAAGAGTAAAGGACCATATATATATATATATATATATATATTATTATATTTATTACATACATACATACATTATATATATATTAATATATATCACATATTATGCTGAATATATATTACAGTATTGTTATTATTATTATTATTATTATTATTATTATTATTATTATTATTATTATTATATTATATATTATTATTATTAAGTATATATACAGATTTAGATATGTAGTCTTTCGTATATTATAAAATATATTATTATTATGTTGTTATATTATATTACATATACATATATATATTATTATTGTTAATGCATATATATATATATATATATTATTATATATTATATATATATATTTAATATTATATTATTATATTATTACATACATATACAGATATATATTGTTATGCTGTTGTTGGTATTATGCAACATATTATTGTTATTACATATATATATTGTTATTATTATTATTATTGCTATTGGTTGAGCATATATAGTGCTATTATTGTCTCATGTCTACCGTTACACATATATATTATTATTATTACACACATACATTAATATTGTTGTTGTTGTTATGTTATTACATATTATTATTATTACATTATATTATATTACTATTATTATATTATTATTATATTGAGTAAGATATATTATTTATATATATATACATATATTATTATATAT
>JABUQX010015038.1:37500-42500 GCA_015478945.1 Trachelipus rathkii
TTATTAATATTACATTGTTATTGTTATTGTTATTGTTATATGATTATTGTTATTATTATATATTATTATTCCATATATCTATTTTTATTACATTATAAAGATATACATATATTATTGCTACATACATATATTATTATTTTTATTGAAGGATAACTATTTTTTTAAATTATTATTATACATATTACATATATTATTATTATTATTATTACATTATTACATAACATACATATACATATTATTATTATTATTATTATTATTATAAATCGTCTATATTACATACTACATATTATATCTTTCTATATATATATATATATATATATATATATATATATATATATATATATATATATATATATATATATAAAATTATAATAATGGAATAATTATAAGCTTCTAATTACTAGCTTTTGTGGAATCATTATATTTAATTTAAGATAATTAAATTTTGTTCGCTTGAAATCTTATATCATTATATAATTCATATAATTACACACTACAGACCGGAAAATTCACACTGTGTTATATAAATTTGTGGGTATTAAATGATCTAGGTATTAATTATTAATTATTTTTTTTTATTTATGGAATATTAAACAAGTATAAATTTGATTTAAATTTTAAATTATACGAAAGGTATATATATATATTAGCAAAGATATTATATCGATATATATATTATTATTATTATATTATTACATATTATAATAAATATCATAGACTCGTATTCTCATTATAGTATACCCGTGACTAAATGCCATTTTATTATATTATTACATAAATCATTATATATTATTGGTTGCTATTATTGGCATATTACATATATATTATTATTGGTTATTATTGTTGTGCTATTGAAGTTATTGAGTAGTTATATTATTACATTATTATTACATTATATTATTACTATTATTATTGCTATTATTAATATTATCATATGTTATTATTATTATTACATATTATTATAGTTATAATACATATCTGAAGATATACAGACATTTATCATTATTATTAGGCCAATATATCGGGGTAGTGCATTTTATGTTGCACGGGTTACCGATTACACATTTATTTATATATATATATATATATATATATATATATATATATATATATATATATATATATATATATACATATATATACCTTGTTATTAATGTCCGTTTAATCATATACTTGTGTATAAATTTTTCATAAAATAATATCTTCATAACTTTACAATTACATTAAAATTATATATATATATATATATATATATATATATTTATATATATATATATATATATATATATATATATATATATATATATATATATATATATATATATATACATATATATATATATATATATATATATATATATATATATATATATATATATATATATATATATATATATATATATATATATATATAGTTATTTATATATATATATATATATATATATATATATATATATATATATTATTATTATGATTATATATCTTATTATTGTTAATATTATTATACCATTTTATATACATATGAGATAGATATATATATATTATATTGTCATTTTTACATATTATTATTATTATTATGTATATGTATTATTATTATAATATAAATATATTGATATTATTCTATTATATTATGAGTATTATTATATCATATATGTTATTACATATTATTTATTATTATTATTATTATATTATTATTATATATATTACATATTATTATTTCAAAGAAAATACATATGTCATTATTACATTATTACATTAAATATTTTTAGACATATATTATTATAAAAATATTATTACATATTAGTATATATATATATATATATACATATATATATATTATATATATATATGGCAAAACGTGCTAAATTGGTGCCTTCTTTTGAGAGCAAGTCCCTATATAAGATAATGATGGGGTTTAAAAATCCATATTTTAAATGATGTATTTATTCAACATAAAGATAATAAAAGTTACCGGCTGTTGAGATACTCTCTTTCTTCAAAGGTTGTATGAGCAGTCACGGACTTTCCTTTAATTTGAAATCCTTGTCGAATTCTTTTTTTGGGAATTCTTGATGATCGAGATTTGGAGTGGCGACCTTTTCCTTGATTTTAACTCCCTTGCTGAAAGCTGCGTTTTCTTGTAATTTGAAGTTTGAATGAGGGGAGTTCTGGGGAGTGTATCTTTTAGTGAGTCTTCTCTTTCTTCTGATTAATTTTTCTTACTGAGTATCTTAACGAGATAGGGCTTTATATACAATATTCGTCGAGCTTATGTAAAAATTTTGCTTACGCAAACTTTGACATAAGTTCGAACATAAATATAAATTTAAAATTTCTGTGAATAGTTACAACCGAGGGCACTATAATACTTCCCACGCTAAGCACGGAGTGGTGATGTATGTTATATAATGCATGCATATTTGAGGGCATTCGAAAATGTGCACAAACATACAAAACATTTCAATGTAGAAATAATAAATAAAATATATACATACAGTAAAAAGTACATTTAAATGCAAGCATATCTGGTTATGGCCGCAGACATAAGCATACATACATACATACATTATATAATGCATAAAAATACAAAATGTAAAACAAAATTAAAAATATTATACAATGAAAGGCACATTCAAATACTTAGCATATTTGATTATGTCAGTTAGACATAAGCAAATATACAAACATTTGAATGCAAGAAAATACAATTGTTATATAAAATATTAAAGAAATCACACACAAGTTGGTATAAGAATGTCACTTGACGAGGAATCGTGGAACTTTGACATTGGTGAAAAGATTAAGTCCATGGGTGAATATCTTGATCCATATAGGCCTAATGCTAGTCTTCATTTTCGCAGAGAAGTTTTGACAATTGGATGAGACAAACCTATGGAAATCTTGAAAAAGAGTTTGTTGCGATTCTGGTTTGGTATAGGATTTAATGTTCTACAGCCACCACATGGGCGTCACTCACCTTTAGTAATTTTGAAACGAGATGAAGTGATAACAACCAGGGGGACTGAGAAAGTTGAAGGTTACCAGTTCCGTTATATTTTTTTTTTTTTTTTTTTTTTGCATTTGTAAATTTTTCATTTGTAAAATGGGGTGGTAGTGATAGTGAAATATTCAGAATTCGAAAAGGAGCCTGAAGGTTTGTAGTGGAATTCAAAATGAGTATCAGACTATAATCCAAAATTAATTGAGAATGAGAAAAGAAGTCCGTATCGATAAGGTTTGCTTGCGGTTCGTTTGCGTCATCTTTTTGGAGTGTTCAGATTTGGAATTTTTAGTATTATTGTTGTTTTTCTTTTTCTTCATTTTGGTTGTTTTCCTTTGTTATCAGAAGGTGCTGATTGAAGCTCTGGGTGTTTTTCTCCGGGTTCACCAATTATATAGGCTAAAACTTGCTAAGTTGGTGGCTTCTTTTGAGAGCAAGGCCCTATATAATTTAATGATGGAGAGTTTAAAAATCCATATTTTAAACGATGTATTTATTCAACATAAACAATAAAAGTTGCCCGTCTGTTGAGATACTCTTTTTCTTTTTAAGTTGAATGAGCAGTCACAGCTTTTTCCTTAATTTGATTTCCTTGCTGAGAGCTGCGTTTTCTTGTAATTTGAAGTTTGGAGGAGGGAGTTCTGGAGAGAGTATCTTTAAGTGAATCTTCTATTTCTTCTAATTTTTTTTATTAGTATCTTAACGAGATCGGGTTTTATATACAATATTCGTCGAACTTATGTAAAAATTTTGCTTACGCAAACTTTGAAATAAGTTCGAACATACAGTAAATATAAATTTCAAATTTCTGTGAATAGTTACAATTGGGGAGTTATATATATATATATATATATATATATATATATATATATATATATATATATATATATATATATATATATATATATATATATATATATATATATATATATATATATATATTAAATTCGAACAAAAATTATAAAATATAAAAATTTGTTTGAGAGAATTGAGCCTAAAAACGATTTGTACCAAAAATAGGAAGGAAAAAAGAAAATAAATTTTTCTATTATTATTTCTTGTTAAAAACTTTAATTCAATTCTCTGGGGGGAAAGATATCGTTGGTAAATAAAAATAATTTTCTCTCAATACAAAACGCTAAAAAAAGAACTAATAATATTACAAAGAAAACACCCAAACAAATAAACAAATAATACACAAAAACAAAAACAAGACACCTTCGTTCACGGACACACTTACGCACACTTAAATTAAGTATAAAGACAGACACACTCATACACACTTAAATCAAGCATACAAACACACCTAAACCTAGACACACACACAAACAAACCCAGACACGTATATTCACAGACACATTCATATACACTTAAATCAAGCACAAACACAAACACATATAGAAACACACAAACAGACATACTCAAATACTTAAACACACGCCCACACACACACACACACACACACACACACACACACACACACACACACACACACACACACACACACCTAAACATACACCCAACACATAAACACACACACACAGGAAGAATAAAATATGATAATGAAAAAGTTTTAATACACGGAGAAGAAATATTTTTTTTCTTCCTTAAAATTAAGTTAACAATTTACGTTTGAGAACAGACCCAACAAAGACGGAATATAAAATATGCAAGAATTTAATGTCGCTAAAACGCACACACACATATGCATAAAAAGCATTGAAGACAGACTGTATATATATATATATATATATATATATATATATATATATATATATATATATATATATATATATATATATATATATAAATAGATATATATCTGTATATATCTATGTAATTATCATCAACTGTCCCTTGGTTCCCTGTGAACTGGGGTAGTATAAACATACAACAGAAACTTGAGGAATACAGCCTTTGTAAATATAAATAAGTAGTAAAGCGGGACCCCAACTCCAGCTACCATATATATATATATATATATATATATATATATATA
>JABUQX010015038.1:52500-53936 GCA_015478945.1 Trachelipus rathkii
GAAAGCAACAATTAATATAAGTTGCCCAGAAATTACTGCCCTTCTCTGGGATTGGACCACCGCCATTTGCAGAGTGAGGAAATATTGCCTGTTAGGTCGGGTATCCTGCGAGCCGAAGTAGTTTTTATTTATCAATGGCTCAGTGGGTAAAGCATCGGTATGTGTGTCCTCACTTGGGCCAACATGCGTGTGGTTCAATCCCAGAG
Organism: Trachelipus rathkii; assembly: GCA_015478945.1. Lineage (NCBI taxonomy): Eukaryota > Metazoa > Arthropoda > Malacostraca > Isopoda > Trachelipodidae > Trachelipus > Trachelipus rathkii. Next base: position 52,707 of record JABUQX010015038.1, read on the forward strand.
AGAGCAGTTGCATCTTTACCTCCATTAAACTTGAACTAATCTTTATTTACATCTTATAATTGCGATTAATATGTTATCCTTAATCATCCTAGCAATATAAGATAGAGACCACAACATATCTACTGTGATGTCACCTTGAAAGGGGCTCGGTCGTTTGGAAACTGTTCTTGAATCCAACTTGTTTGGGTTGGAGGATGGCTCAGTGGTAAACGCATCGGGTATATTGTTCTCACTCGCAACATGCGGTGGTTCATCCCAGAGAAGGCAGGTAATTCTGTACCTTCCAATTTAATTGTTTATATATATACATATATATATATAGTATATATATATACTGTCATATTATATATAGTACGTATATATATATATATACTAGCTATATATATATTATAATATATATATATATATATTATACACACACACCCATATACAGTAGAAAATCGAATTCAAAATTACAATTATTGCCATAAACTCCCATGATGAAGATGCCATATTTATTTATCTTTATAATCATTTAATCAAATGTCGAAAAATCCTCAACATCCTCATTTTTCAAAGAGGAATGGGATGTGCCGTTTACAGATGAGGAATGCGGAATGCGGATGTGCATAGTCACCATCACTAATGCATATATATAAATAATAGTATAGTAGTATACTATATATATACATATATAATATATATTATATATATTATTATATATATATACTACTATAATATATATTATATTACTATATTATATATATATATGTTATATTATGATATTATATAATATATATATATATATATATATATATAGTAATTATAAAAGCGCTAGGATGAATGGTTGAGAAACTACAAGTTAAGAAGTAATTTATTACGTAATAAGAACAGTCTTCTAAATAGTAGCAGCGTAAGCTTTCGGTCTTTACTAAGACCCTCTTCAGACGCTATTGTGGATAGACTGATAAATTTTACAAATGAAATGTTATGTTAAAAAAAGTAAAATAAATATAGAAATGGAAATAAGTTAGTTAAAGTTTAATTTTGATATTTTTGAATAAAAGGTTTCGGTGTGGTCATTATATTGTTTAAGGTGGGGTCAAAAGTATAATATCCTTTTAATTTGTTAAAGTTTGGGAAAAATTTTGTATGCAAGGGATCTCAATAATTTTCCGGTTTCATCCCGTCAAAACTGATGATATTCTCCGTTTCCCTATTCAGTGTTAATCCTTTTGCTTTTAGTATATA
>JABUQX010015039.1:5000-7500 GCA_015478945.1 Trachelipus rathkii
CAGCGAATGGTGGAATGAAGAGGTGATGAAAGCGGTTAAGGGTAAAAAAAGAAGCGTGGTTGAATGTACTAAAAGCAAATGATGAAGATTCAAAAAAAAGATGGCTTGGAATAATATAAGGAGAAAAAAAGAAATACTAAAAGGTGTATACGTAGGAAAAAACAAGAGGTAAATGAAACAGTTTGGAAGGAGGGAATGATTGGGAACATACAGGAAATAGGAAGCGTCTTCTGGAAGGAAGGCGCAAAAGGTTAAGAATGAGAAAGGGGAATCTGCTTAGAATAATGAATAGGGATGGTGATTTTGTAACTGATGAAATGGGATGTGAGGGGAGTGTGGAAAGAACACTTCGAAAAACTGCACAATATTAACAGTATTGATGAGGTGTTAGTGAATGTGTGCGGTTTTTGAATGGTGCAAGAAGGAATAAGGTATTTTGGGGGATGAGGTTATTAGTTAAGGAGGAGGTAATGGGTAGGTGAGAAAGTTGAAGATGGTAATCCTGCAGGTATAGATGAAATTACTAGTGAATGATCAAGAAGCGGAGGCGAGATGGTGATTGATTGGATTTGGAAGTTGTGTAATAAAGGCGTTTATGGAGGGTATAGTTCCAAGGGATTGAGGAAGAGCGGTATAGCTTAACCCTTGGGTAAAGGGTAAGGGGAAAAGGGGAACTGTAGAAATTAATGGGGGAATAAGTTTTTGAGTGTTGTAGGGAAACGGTATATGCTGGTATTTTGGTCGAAAGAGTGCCCCGAGTGACTGAAGGACTGAGTTGGTGAAAACAAGGTGGCGTTTAGGAGTGGTAGAGGATGTGTGGATCAAATCTTTTACATTGAAACAATGATTGAGAAAATGGAGGGAGAAGAAGATAAATTGTATTTAGGTTTAGGATTTGCAACAGCCGTATGATAGAGTTAATAGGGAAGCGGTTATGGCAGGTGTTAGTGATTATATGGTGTTGGTGGTAGGGCTCTGAATTGGAATCAAAAGTATGTATGACGATAGTGAAGCGTGTGTAAGAATAAATGGTGGTCAATGGTGATTGGTTTAGGATTAATAGCGGAGTAAGACAAGGTTGTGTTGTTATGTCTCCTTGGTTATTCAATTTGTATATGGATGGGGTATGAAGAATTTGAGGTGGGGATGGCAGGAAATTGGTGTTAGAATGGTGGAGAAAGGAGATGAGTGCAGGGTGCCCTACCTATTATGATGAAGATAATTTGGTTCTGTGTGGCGAATCTGAAGAAGAGTTTGAGAGGATTGATAGAGATATGGCAGGGTGTGTGAAAGGAGGGGCTTGAAGTAAACGTGATAAGAGTAAGGTTCTGGTTGTGAGTGAGGACACTGCCTCAAGGTGTGAAGTTATGTTAGATGGTGAGCAGCTAGAACAAGTGTCTGAGTTTAAATATTTAGGGTATATGTTGATGAGAAGGGAAACGGACGATGCAGAGTGTAGTAGGAAAGTTGTGAATGGCAGGAAGGTGGCTGGGGCAATTAAATCGTTGGGGAATGCAAAGGGACTAAGTCTTGAGTGTGCTAGGGTCTTACAGAGGGTAATGTTGTTACCTGTGTTATTGTATGGTATTGATATTTGTGAGACTATGGTCTGGAATAAGAAGTAATAGATCTAAAGTTCAATATGTTCTGCAGAAGTGGACAATCTTAGGGGTGTGCTAGGTGTGAGAAGAATTGATAAAGAGAGGAATGAACGTATTAGAGAGTGGTGTGGTGTGAAGAAAGGGTAAATGAGAGAATAAATGAAAAGTATGTTGAGATGGTTGGTCATGTGGAAAAGGATGAATGATAGTAGGTTGGTTAAGCGGATGTATAAGTGTGAGTGTGTTGGGAACCGACCGGCTGGGAGACCGAAGAGAAAGTGGATTGAGTCGTTGAACGAATGTCTGAAAGGAGAGAAATGTGAGTTTGGCAGAGGCGAGAATAAAAGGTGCATAATAGGAGAGAATGGCGGGGTTTTGTATGGGGCATGGTTGTGGGCCCACCTGGGCCAGGGGATGAACCTTACACATTGACGATTTACCCTAGTGAGGGTCCGTCCGCGGTCCCATGATGCTCTAGGGTGGATTTTCTGTCTGTGACGAGCTCTCCCCTAAAATTAATGGTACAGAAGGGGGCGGGTAAAGCTGGGCTTTCTTTTCGACTTGTTGTTCTCCTACTGCTTTTCTTTTCCGAAGCTTGTACAGCACCTTACCCCCAATCTTGGGCAAAGAGGAAGGTGGAAGAAAGAAGAAGAAAGAAATAATTTGCTATTAATATACTATACGTTACGGTAATTTACTTTAATTCATATCGACATTCAATTAGATTACAGGTATTCAATTCATTATTAGGATGTTATTATATTACTTTCTAATACATTTCATAACAAATACAATAACAAGCAATGGCAAGTTATAACACATACTTTAGTACAGTAAATATTTAAATTACATTGCATTACACTATTATAAAATTCACGATTACATTCATTACATTCATT
>JABUQX010015039.1:25000-30000 GCA_015478945.1 Trachelipus rathkii
AGTATTGCACTGTGACTTACAACATAACCTATGAGTTATTCATTATTCTGTGACATGCTCATGAAAGGATCATCGTATGCTTTCTACAGCTTTTCTAGATTCTCGCTCGGGTCTCTACTGATGTTGAATGATAGAACATGGGATATGAAAGGTGTTGGTGTACAGTTAGCTTACAAAGCGCGGGAGTTGAGGGTGGAGCCATTGGTCCTCAGATATTTTAATTCTCTTCGATTTGATACTTAAATTTTAAAATTTATTTTAGAAACTTATTTAGTTAGATACACAATAGTTCTTAAACACGGGTAAATTACTGTTTAAACAAATTGGTAGGGTATTTTTCTGTGTGTTATATGTTTTTCACAAACACAACTAATTGTAAATATTGAAATAAACATTCTTTAGATATAAATTAGAGATGATAATTTAATATAGATATATTATCAGCATTTAGTTTTGGTGATTACTGACTTTATGTGAAGGTTAGTAAACTAGGTTATCAGTTGTGTATTTTTTTTAATTCTTTTTATTATTTTTTAAATTTTTAATTTTTACTTATTTTGTGTTGGTTATCTATTATTGGTGGTGTTAAGGTTCAATACATGCTGTTTATGTGTCTCTTTTAATTCTGAGTGATAGTATTTGTTTGACTTGACTAGTTGCCTATTGTCAGAAGCTTAGAAGCAATTAGTGAATTCAAATACACACAGTATGTGATGATTAGTTTCGGCGTGTTCTGTCCCGAATACTATGCTTTCTAATATCTAGTTACTCGGCAGGCCGTCCATGATTATTCAGAGTAAGACTATATACACATTATAAACAATTGCCTCATAATGAATATTAAAATAGAATAAATATTAATATGACAATATTTATTGTAAAGACATTTATTATTTTATTCTATATATATATAATATTAATATATATATATTATATATTATATTATATATTAATATATATTATATATATATATATATCTATTATATATATATATATTTATTATATATTATATAGCAGGTCAGTGGCCAGAAATTTTTTTTCGGGAGGGTATTGAAAATTATACTATTATATTATATATTATATTATATTATATAATAATTATATATTTATATAATATTATTTAAATTAATATTTATATATATTAATATGTATTATATTATAATTATTATTTAATATAATATATTATATATTATTATATATATATTAATTATTAATAATTATATTAATATAATATTATTATATATATATATATATATATATATATATATATATTAATTATATTTATATATATATATTATATTATAATTGCTTCATGAAGATAACAACTAAATATTATCTAATCATTTGATATCATATTTCTTAAAATACAAAAAGATATCAGTTTATTTATATACATAAAATTAAAATAATTAATATATATATATTTTTTATATTATTAATATATAAATTTATTATTATTAATATATATATATATAATATATAATTATTATTATATTAATTTAATCTATATATTATAATATATATATAATATAAATTTCTTTTTGATTTCTTAAACTTTAAATTGATTTATGTTAAACTTATCTTCCAGTTTATAATAATTGAAGTATGGGTATGATTGAACTTCATTAACGGTAAAGAGCACTCATTGGGTAGCTTGCTGCTTTTCGTTCTGTAGACATTCGAGAAAGTGTGTTTGAGTTCTTCTGCGAGTAGTTATGAAATTATCATTTTTGGAAGTCATGTTTATTTGAGTGAGGTAATGCTAAAATAAAATGTTTACAGTCAAACTTCAAATATTTACAAAGTTAGTAAATTTTTAATAATTTATCAGATGAAATAAGTTGACTTTACATAAGATTATTAAGTTTATTTATTTGGCTACTAACTTGTAATCTCTAACTTGATTTTGAAAAGAAATCATAGAAATAAATTGCAATTGACTTATGTCTTTCATTTTAACAATTGTATTCTCATACATGAGAGCTATTATCATTTTATTATTTATTAACAGAATAGCAGAAGTTTATGTTATGCAACTTACAAATGATTTGATTTAATGATATTATTCTATTGATATTTGTATTTAATAATCTTTCACATAACAATAATTACATTTCTATATGATTATTAATAGCAGTTGCTGTCTAGATTATGAAGAAGATGTACAATGTAGATTCGTATAGATAAGTGAGGTTGAAAGTAAAATAAAATGTGGCAGGATTTTAAATTTGACTGTATTGATTAGAGGCAGATATTTAAAGAGATTAAATAAGGATTAGACGGTGTTTTCATCGTAAGAATTTATAGTCAGAAGGGATCTTCGGAATCAATAATCAATGGGCGTCGCATCTAATAGCTATTTATCGTTTTTCCTTACGTAGTGTTATAATTTTAAGTTTCTAGGTCTTTCTTGGTGTGGTAGGTATATATATCTATTTTATCTCTATTTTAACTTATTTAGATAGATCCCATTCTATTGTGACTAATTTATATTGATAGTATTATTTTTGTGAGATGTGCGTTCATATACAATATTATTAACATGTTAATATTGTGTATGTAAACGTAAATGGTAATATGTAATTGTTAACTGACATATTAATGATTATGCTGCCTCCATATTTCGCGGTTTGACACGTTTACACACGTCTTTTCTTATACGCGTGTTTTCCTTCATACATGTTTTCTGCAAGCATTCAACATCGGTTTAAGTGTCCGGATCAAAAAAATATGTTTTAATGATTATATCTTCTGATAGTTAAAATTTTAAAATTTGCGCTGTTTTGATGAATTTACATTAAAAGCTTTCAACACACTCACATTTATTTAATTAAGAAAACGTCTTTAAGAGAACACAAATATGTATAATATTTATTTAACCTTATTTTTCTCTATAAATTTATAATTTTATTTTAGAATTCATTAAGAATTTAAATTAAGAGCTCATTATATAAAATTTAATTAGTATTAATATTCCGGGGGGTTGGAATAATTCAGATTTCTCTTTATCTATATTACGATCATTATATAATAAAATTTAATAAATTATAATATATGAAATATATAATATATATAATATATAGAATACAATATAATATATATATAATTAATTAATACGGTTACCATAAATTATAAATATTATACTCTATATAATAAAAATAAATCAATATCTAATGAATACAAAAATCTATATCTACTTGCTAACATACACATCAAATATATTAATCATAGAATATTTATATAAGAAATAAAAGATAAAAATAATAATGAATAATCTTTATATATTAAACAAGCGTCTGAGCTTATACATATAGTATATATTTGTAATAATATAATATAATAATTAATTAAACTCTCAATATTAATATATATAAATGATATTAATTCATGTTGTATTACTATAATGAATAGGTATACAACTATGTACATATAATGAGGCTCATACTAAATGTTTATTTAGTGATTTAATCACATCTGCATTAATATTATTTATGATAAGCCTTGTGTACTTAGTACAAAGAACAATATAAATTGTACTCTGTTAACTAACCATTGATGTTCGACAACACATGGTACTAAAGCTTGTAATAATTAATGCCCTTACTTGATATTAGCGTATTGCTTGAGTGTGGTATAATATATTATATATATTATATATTAATATATATTATATATTATATATATTAATATTATATTATATATAATATATTATATTATATATATATTATATTATATAATATATTATTATTATTACATTAATATTATATTATAATATTATTATTAATTATATATTAATATATTATATATTTATCTTATTATATTTATATATATATATATAATATATATATATATATATATATTATATATATATATATTAATTTAATATATATTATTATATATATTTAATGGGCAGCCTCCCGAAAGCATCAATGCATGTAACTAAAAATTATAACAGCTAAGGAAAATAAATAACATTTTTTGATTTAGCAAGCAATTTCATCGATGAAACTTAAAAAAATTTTTTTACTTTCTAATATTATAAATAACACTAAATATTAGGATAATGCTTGGTCTGGCAAGTAAGCTCTCATAACTTACAGCGTAAACGCTCTATTCACTTCATTTCTGCTTTAGTGCGAGATCAGAGTGCCAAATAGTTTTTTATTCTGCTCTGGAAAAATTGTTAATTTTTCTTTTTATTTCTTTTTGGGGGTTGGCCGACGGACGGGACAGACCGTCATCCCCGGTAGGCGAGAACCTCGACTCTGTCCTTTTGTCATTTACCCTTGGGATTCTTTCAGTTAACAAAAATCGCATTTGAACCTTAACGTTTACTCGTTTGCGATATAACTCTTGCTGTTCTCAAAAAAATTTTCGTTATTAACAGATTTTCAACATTTTTAAATTTTAAATTTTTCAAAAGCGTTTTTTTTTTTTAAATTTCATAGATAAAAATTTTCTGATTAATAAAATTTTATTTATTTTCCTGTAGCTGATTTGTTTTTTTTTTGTTTAATTTATATTGCTTTCGGGAGGCTGACCATATATATATATATATATATATATATATTTCTTCAACAAAAGGAAATAAAACAATATATTATATTATATTATAATATATATATATATATATATATTATATATATATATATATTTATATATATATTATATATATATATATATTATATATATATTTAGTATATATATATTATATTTATATATATATATATTTATATATATATATATATATATATATAAATATATATATAAATATATTATATATATATATAATTATAATATATTATATATATATATATATATATAATATATATATATATTATATATATATAATAAATTATATAATATAATAATATTATAAATATATATATAATATATCTATTTATATAATATATATATATATTTATATAATATATATAAATATATATATATATATATGTATATATATTATATTAAATCTATATTATATATATATATATATA
>JABUQX010015039.1:55000-57500 GCA_015478945.1 Trachelipus rathkii
ACTTACACATTTTTGCGTATCTTTGTGTCTCATCTTACTTTCAAATGTCAACCGTTTCCTTTTCCTTTCCTGAAGTTTCATGTTTTTCTCTGTTCTTTCCTTGTCCACCTTTCCTATTATCATGCGTCTTGAAGTGTTTTGATCAAGCCAAAATTGCCATTCCAATACAGGGATTTTCTTTTCATTGGGACATTGACATTGATTACGTTCAACTATACCATTATGAACACACTTGCACGCGCTAATGTCGAAGAGACGAGAAAATGATTTTATTTTATCTTGATATGTTAGAGAAGATTGTTTATTTCTTGAATATTTCATCAAATCATTGACATTCACTATTAGTCTCTTCACTTTCACTATAACACTTTCAAATTCTATTGTTGGAATGCCTGCTTTATTGTATATGCCTTTAACTTCTGTTGCCACTAACTTTGCTAGATGAGTAACACTGGCATCTTTGTTGACTACTTGATGGAACTTGTAGGTTCTAAAAACATCCTCAGCCAGTGGTAGCTGATTTTCGACAAGTGGTTGTGGATAACCGAATATTGCATGCCTGTCTTTATGCCTTGTTGCACATGCCATGATACGTCTTGCAATAATAGTAATAAACACTGCACCCACAGGACTTATCTCAAACGTCGAATAGTCTGGATCTGAAATGAGACAGAAATAGCTCTCAATTAGTATTAAAACCAAATTTTGAAGAACAAGCTGCTGCTTATTCATAACTTAAAAATAGTAAAAAACGATGTCAAAACCCTTTTAAAAAAACTAAAGTTGGGCCCCCTAGACATTGAGTAAATGCAAAATGATTTTTTGTCCCACTACAGGGAAGCCAAGGAGCACCAATTTGTCCATTTTTGTTTATCCCCAACAAAAATACAACCAATATTAATATATATATATATATATATATATATATATATATATATATATATATATATAAATATTTTATATTATATTTTTTTTATATATTTTTATATATATATTATATATTAATATATATATATATATATATATATATATGTATATATTTATTTAATACTCTTATATTTATTTACTTATGGCTAAAGTTTTCTCAAGTTGTTAAATATTTCACAATAACAAGAGTATTTTTTTTAAGAAGCAAGTCTGAAATTTGACTCATTCTTCCTTCATAAATCGAGATTCGTTTGTTTGAAGTGTCCAAGTAAAAGAATCTTTTATCAAATGGCAATAATTGATAAACTAAAATGAAACTTTTCTTCCATGGATTATTCTTGTTTAAGACTTCCGATTATTCCTGGACTTAACAATTGCAAATGTTCTTGTAATATATATGTAATAATATATATATTATATATATATATTTATATATATATATATATTATATATAATATATAATATTAATTAATATACTTTCATAATATATATATATATATATATATATTATATATAATATATATATATATATATAATATATAATACTATATATATATATATATATATATATTATATATATATATATATATATATGTATATATATATATATATATATATATATATATATAGGCGATTTTGAGTGAATTAAAATGGATGAGAAAAAATGAATGCCTTTCTGTGTTAATATCGGATGATATGTGAAAAAAAATATATTACTGTATAGATCAGAGGGTTCAGAAGGGAGGTTAGTAATCTTGTAAACGAAATTCAAAATTTCAGAGAATAAGACGAAATACCCAGAAATTGGTTTAGGAAAAAAAAAACTACCGTAAAACATTTAAAGTTTGGACATCAAAGTTGCTACAAAGTTATTGCAAAGTTTGAATTTTGAGTTTCGAGTCTGTTACTCTGATCCTTCAAACTATCGCTCGTCCTTGAAACACTTCTCAAGACTTTCATTTAGATCATCTGGACTAGTCACCAGTATGGCTTCAGAGCTCGAGATCTACTGGTCATATACTTTTCTATCCGACCGATTTATGATTTTCTGCTCTTACGATCTGTGGGGGGACTATGCGGAGACTTGACATATCTAAGGTATTTAACGGGGTATGGCAAACGTCACTTCTTTCCAAGTTACCATTGTTTGAGTTTCTTCCTTCTCTTTCCTTACTTATGTCAAGTTTTTTCCCAAATTACTCAATATCGGCTGTTATATATATATATATATATATATATATATATATATATATTATATATATATATATATATATATATATATATATATATATATTATATATATATATATATAATATATATATATATATATATATAATGGTGTTTCTTCAGGGTTCTGTCTTATCTCCCACTCTAACCTAGTTTTCATTAATGAACTCCTTAGAGACTGATCTAACTTTGCCCACTCATATGTCGATGACTCGACCCTTCATTCTTCAACCCATTTCAATTATGCTCCTTCTTTTGCATCTAGAATTGCCTCTCGTCTTAATCTTTCTTATTCTATTCTCTCTGATTTGGATAGAATTTCCCGGTGGGGTCGTCTCAACCTTGT